>NW_015149066.1:232591-266131 GCF_001465965.1 Polistes dominula | reverse complement strand
ACAATAGAAAAAAAAAAAAAAGAAAAAATCTCTGTGAAGATTTTCTCTGAGCATAATCAGCTGTAAATAATTTAAATAATTACTATTATTTGTAGTAAAAATAAAAGTAAATGAAACAGAAACAAAAAAAAAAACAAAAACAAAGAAACTACTATAAATATTAATAAATATGCATCTATTATTTTAATATACTTTTTTGTTTTTCTTTTGTCCAATGAGAAAATAGAGATTATTATTAATATTCATCTTAGAATTTATGTAATACTCTCTCTCTCTCTCTCTCTTTCTATATATATATATAGAATAATTGTAAAATGTATAATTAATATTTACTTTTTCAATCATTTTTTTACGATATAATTATATTACATCAATTGGTCGTGTAAACATGTAAACACACAGCAGACACATTAAATTATTTTAAATATATATATTTAAAAAATAATTACCTGTACCATCATATTTTTTTAATGACATTATGACTATTTATATTTTACACATTTTCGATATGAATTATTTGAATAATGAATAAATATATACCATCATCATCATCATCATCATCACCATCATCATTATTTAAAAAAAAAAAAAGAAGAAAAACAAATCTATAAGAATTTTAATCAAAAGATAAAAAAAAAAAAAAAAGAATTATCTATTTAGCTGGCTTAAGATTAATATTTCGTAGCATACACAAATCTCGTGCAGTTGCTTTACGACCTATTACTGTTTGTATATCATAAAATCTAAGTAATATGTCAGTTGAAAATGATTCGGGCAGTGCTTTTAAAAGGCACGGTACCTAAAAAGTAAACAAAAAAATATCATTTGTAAAATGTTGTTGAAATATTATTCTGATAATATTTTTGAAAAAAAAAAAAACCAATATGTATACCAATGTCTGTGGCATTCCTTGGAGTACGATACGAGTTCTGTCTTTACCACACTGTACCATTAATCGTAAAAATTGTAATATAAAATGAGTTTGTTGTGACACTTCCCCATCTCTTCCAGCAAGAAAGGTAAATGTTGTAAATAATCCATTCAATGCAGTAGAAAGTGGATCCCTTAAGATAATTGATTTCTGTCCGTTAGTTGAATTTTGTGTTTGTGGACTTTGTGAACCAAATATAGCATTGGTATCACCAGTTTCGTTGAGTCTTAAAATTTTATTTGCAGGTACCCCTAATGCATCCAATTCGTCGGCATCTAAATCACGGCGAACACGTTTTCTATTATTTCCACGATATGGATTCGAATTGTTGTATTCTAATGTAGAAAATATGCAATATACGCAAAGTTTTGCTAATATCGAAGATTGTGGTTCGACGAATTCTTCACTTCTGTAAAATAAATGAATAATTATAAGCTTTTATTTTTATTTTTTTTTTTTGATATTATTATTTTCAATAAACTTACTGTAACGAATTGTATAAATATTGTGGAATGATATGATTAATAAGATCCAATGTACAATTTTCAATATCAAGATGAAATAATGCAAATGCTAGGTCCACAGCTTGATCTAATTCTTCCTGGTATCTATATTTCAAAACTTCTTTAACTATGTTTGAAACAAACCATAACGAGCCACCTGTGTTTAACAATAACTCTAAAGATTGTGTTGCTTGCATACAAATCCAACCACGTTGATTTATACTATACCAAACAGATTCTAATTGTTCTAATATTGGTTGTCGTGATATAATACTAAAAAATGGAAAACAAAAAAAACATGACATTACAACAATTCATATAAATATTTTGATTAACATTTCATGTGTATACGTACCTGTGAGATATTGAGAGCACTTTAGTTTTGGATTGCGTTGGTGGGTGTACGTCATATTGCATTTTTCTTATAATTTGTGACATCAAACTTGATCTTTGATAAAACAACAAATTAATAATAATTAATAAATAAACACGTGATAATTCTAATATAATAATTAACTATTATTATTAACCTTTCTTTGAAATTGTCTTGCATTTCTTCTCCAGGAAGAGGAGTTAAAAAATGTTGAACCATATTCATGGGTTTAAGAAGTGCATCTTGATGAGTAATACTCATATATGCACAAAGCCAAGCAGCTGCACATACTGGTAAACAACATGCAGCTGTACGCAATCCATCTAATGTTCTTTTTACATCACCTGCACCTAATACACCACTTTCCCATGCACAAAGTAATTCTTTAACTGCTCCCATTGCAGATTGACAAGCAACGTGCCATTTCATATTATTAGATTTAAAGTCTGGTTCTGAAGAGTTGATTTGAGCTAACAATGTGTCCACTCTAGTAGGATCAATATTTTGTAACATTTTTTGAGGAGACTTTGGTTTATTTCGTTCAGGCATACATTCACGTACCCATTGTTCAAAAAATGAATCTCCACCTTCTTCTAATACTACCTGTAAGAATATATAAGAATATTGTAATATATTACAAATTACATGTTATACAATTAAAAATATAATTTTATATAATAAATGTAATATACTTACATCAGAACCATAAGTTTGTACAATAGAACAGAGCATTAAAAATGATACATCAAATAACATAGCTCTTGTTGCAGCTGTTTTGTTAGGAACAGACTCAATGATTTGTTTACTACATTCATTAAATTTAATTAATTTAGTAACAAATGTTTTCAATTTGCCTTCTACCGTAGCAACTGCAAGCATCAATTCAAAACTTTTTCCTGACAACACTTGATATAACATACTAAGTAAGGCCTCGTGAATTTTTGTATAATCAGCATTAAGTGTCTTTAAAATTCCTGCTAACGTTGGTTCTGCTCTTATAATTACTTTTGGAATGGATGATGTCGGTGTACTGGTAGTTTCTAATTTTTGCAATGCTGCAGTTAATCCTTCTCTAAAATATTATATTTACATAAATATGTGTGTGTAAGATATTTTAAAATAATGCACATAAATAAAATTCAATTTTAATACCTTCTACTGCTCAATTGTTTTGCCTGTTTTTCCGTAACCAAATTCACCTTTTGTAATTCATTTAATAAACATTCGATGCAATTACATGAACATGTAGTATCCATTATATCAAGAAGTGGAGTAAATTGTAATAACAGTTCCAACGAATCTAAAATATCTTGCGAATATTCGTATTTTTCATCTCCTAAAAATAAACACTTAGTTAAAACGCTTTCAATAATTAATTAATTAATTTATTTATTTATTTTTAATTACCATTCAGTGTAGCATTGTGAAGTTCTTTTAAAATAACAGGAACTTTTAAAAATGTAAATGCACCCCACTGTGACTCGTTAAATGTTCCAGTAACATTATGCAAACACATTAAACAAGCACGCATAATTTCACAATAAAGTCTTGCATTAGAATAACTTTTTAAACGTTGTACCATTTGCAATTGATTAACAAACACGGTTGTTTCTGTACTTGGATTTAATAATACTTGAACTGCGAATAATGGTTGTAAACAATGCGTTATTGATTCCATCTTTGATTTTTCAGGTGATAAAGCGAGAATTTCAACTTCCAAGTTGCACAACTTTTTAAGAGATTCTTCTATAGAAACTGATGGTTTTAAGTTACTACTCTTTAACAAAGTTTCTATTTCTTGACATTTTCTAACTACTGCAATGTACAATTCTAAAATAAAAAAAAAAATACAATTAACCATTAGACAAATGAAAGATCATAAATCATAACAAATTATATATAAATACCTTTGTCGTCGTATTGAGCTAAGTACATCATTGCACAAAGGAAATCTGAAGCAAGCATTTGCTTCAAAATACTTGCTGGTTTATCCATAAGATCATTAACTTGTTGTGACATAGAATTACTCTGAGGCATTTTATTTAATGTATGCAAATAACATTGCAATAACCAATGGACTATGGATAAAACTGCAGCAGCTAGAAAATCTTCCTCTGGCTTTCCACGACAAGTTATACCAACTTGAATGGATTCTAAAAATTCTAATAAGCTCACGATGCAATGAGGCTTATGAAAGCCATCGTATTTGCTTATACGTTGCAATACAGCAGCATATGAGACTAACTAAAAAGTTATAGTAGTTTGATACATTTTCTAGCACATCATGAAAAGTCGCAAATATGTGATACTGATTATAATATAACATACTAACCTGAGAACATAATGAATGTTTCAAATATGATAACACTAATTGATTGGGACCAGGTCCTACTAACGCTTGTTGTAAAATACAATCTGCTAAATTGTACACATCTCCGCTAACTCCTCTCGGTAAAATCTAAAAGATTAAAATTAGAAAAATACTATCAAATAAATTTTATATTTAAATAGATGTATATATATTAATAGAAAATTCTGACCGTTTTTATATTTATACCCCACTGTAGATCGCTCCATCGTTCTCTCCATGCTCTTAATAATAAAGCTTTTAAGCTACTTGTTTTACTAGTTACTTTCGTTTCCATCACTAAATTTAATAAAAGATTAAACATAGTTCCTACAAAAGAATAATATTCACATTTCAATGAAACATAGACAAATTGTTCATTAAAAGTTATTGTTTATACTAAATTAATATACTTTAATTTTAAATCAATAAAGTAATTTTTTTTAATAATATATCGTTAATATTCTAGAAGAAAAATTGATAAATATAATAATTATAAATAAGCATTATTCAATCATTAATTTTTCTAACCAAACTGACATGCTTTATAACCTAACATCTAACCTAATATAATGTTTGTAATTTTTTATTTTAATAATTATTATTCATACATACCATATTTATAACGCAATACAGTTATTTTATATATAATCAAACATTATGTACATTTTTAACCACTTTTCAAAATACATTACTAATGTTTGATAAATTTAATGTTGTTTGAATCAAATACCTTCCATCTAAAGCATATGACACATCAGCGACAGGTACGAGCAAAATTTGAACTAAAACTCCCCCACTACGCGACTTTATTATCAATGAATAAACTTGTGTATGTTTTAACCCTTTCACATTAGTTTGAACTAAAGTGTAAGGTTAGTAAACTGTACACTCACACATTTCAATGTCTCATCTGTGTGTTAAATAAAATAAAAGACTGATTATAATTTTAATTGATAACAAATCTGCAAAGAAAATAATAATTAAATAGTTATTATTTATAAGATTTTTTAAATCTAATAAATAAATATTTTATACATAACCAAACTTTTAATTTCTTTGAAAATAAATTGAATTTTTTTAAAAAACATTTCCTACATTTAATGTTTATTGCTCGTTGTCCATTTTGATCTGAGGACAATCATAATGAACATCATATAAAAATATTATTTTTCTTTTTATTTAAACAATTTTATTAAACATCAAATCTTTCAAAACAATGTGATTGTCCTTCCTCTTCATACTCTTCTCTTGTCACAAGAAGACTAGGAAATATTGCATCTTTTGATAGCGTTTTTCCACCATACCATGCATAAGTGATCGGACTGTCAATAAAAAAAAATATTTATGTAAGAAAATTGTATATAACATTTCAATATAAGATTAATCATAATAAAATATAAATAATACTTACTTCTCTGGTGAATAAACATTAATCGTATAATCAAATGATGCAAGACTTCTAACTTCTTTATAAACTCTATCTCGAAAACCTGGAAATTTGGCATTTCCACCAGTTAGTACTATGTTAGATAAAAGGTGTGGCCATGTTTCTTCATCGCAAGCTTTCAAGCAATCTATGATAGCCTCAGGTATACCCATTTGTCGAATACCAACATCAGATGGATGAAAAAGAATTTCAGGTATAGCAAAACGTTCGTTACTCAAACGAACTGCTTGCTGTTCATTAGAAACTTCTGGATTTTTAAGAAAACCACGTCGCAATGTTGTATAATCTGGCAAAACGTAATCCTTGACGATATCATTATTCTCTAACTTTTTTTTAGCAGATTCCATATCTTTGTAAAAATCTTGCGATACAAAGCAAGAATCTTCTTTTGCTTGATTTATTACATATGTTTCATCCATAACGTGTAACTGACGATAAGATATTATTTCTTTCAAATGATTAGTAAGAAGTTTGCCACCCACATCTATTCTTCTTATACCGTCCTTAATTTTACTACCATTTATGTAAGGAACAATATGTGTAAAACTATATCCACTATCGACTATTATACAACATTTGGTACCAGGCTTTTCACTCCTATAATTATAGCATGAAAGACTACTGGTATTAACCCTGAGAAGACTTTGACATTCATATTCTTCAAAAAATATTTCAGTCATGGCTTCTTGAATGCTTGCAAAATTAAATAGTGGTTCTGTTATTATGACAGAAAGTTGATTTAAATTAACTGGACAACATTCTTTAGAAAATATATAATCCCAAACAGTTTTTTGAATATCCCAATTGACAAGATATCCTTTTTGAAATGGCAAAATATAAAATAATCCAGATGCATCTCTACATTCTTCTATTTGACTTCCTATGAATGGTCTTCTGCGTTCACTTTTTGCCTTCATTATACAATTAGGAACTACCCTGTATAAATATCATATAATTAAACATTATTATTAATTATGAATATAATAAATAGTATTGTTTATTTCATAAATATTAAATTACTTGGGATTTTCTGTGGAAAGTCCAATTTTTGCTGTGTATGCTCCATTATCCAAAATAAATGCAGGATTAGCCATGTTGAATTTATGCTAATTAAATTTAATTACATTATGTTAATTTGTTTTCATTTAATATTTGTTGACACTGCACCGATACTATTATCATTGAGTATATTCAGAATAATAAAATAAACTGACTAACATCGTTCTTTTCAGCATGCAAGCACCTGCGCCATGTTCCCCCATTTGAATCGAGCGGGAAATTCAAACGACTATTAGATTTATTTATTATTTAAATTAATTTCATATTATGTTTAATACAATATTTGTTTATTTTTATTTACGAAATGCATTAAAAAATGCACAATAAATTTATTTTTTCATTTCTTTCATTTTTTTTCTTATTCTTTAATGAAATATTTATTTTACCTCTTGCAACTTTATTTGTGTAACCTCAATAAGCAATTAATTCTAAATATTGATAACACGTAATTTTTCCTAATTATGAAAAAAAATTTGATGATAACATTTTATTATTATCATTTTTCTTACTAATTGCCTTAAAAAAAAAATGAGCTTTTAAAAGTAATTTAAATAATTTTCGAAGAAATACATATCATTGTGACATATCGATTATTTCATACAACTGGATGTATTATGGAGTACACATTACTATGCAACACGTGTTAATTAAAATGTAAAGAAATTAATATTTATCAAAAGATTGTTTTATATTTAACTTAAGCAATTTTATTCACGCAATATATTATTATTAATTATACGATATTTCAATTATAGCTACGTCTTTGAAAATGACTACGTAAACATTGCACTTTATTGTCATCACACATATGTCTTTTTTCAAAATTCTAATTATACTTGAGGTATGTCATAATAGTTTTTATTACATTAAAATTGACAGGTGTATATTAACTTGGACTTTGTATCATTAGACGTTGATTTTGTATTATTGCAGATAAGAAAAAATAGTTTTAACATAGAAAAGAGTTTGTTTGATTGATTATTAGTAAAAAAAAAATAAAATAAATTGAAAGATAATATTTCAAAATGCAAGAAGAAAACAGTGAATTCGTTGATATATTAATAGAAAGAAGAAAATATTCTGATTTCTTATGGGTTTCTAGACATATGGATATACAAATGCCTCATAAGTTACCACCAGAATTAAAATTATCTAGAAATCAAATAATAAATGCAGTATTAAATAATCAACGTATCAAAGAAGTAATCAATTATTTAGCCAAAAATCAAAATGTATCTAAATCTGTTATTGAAAGAAATGCTTATGACGTTTTACAAGAAATGGCGAGCAAGGCTCATTTACCTACAGTTCGTTGGCTAGGTATATTCTATTATTTTCTTACATCAATGTGTTATTACAATATAACATCTAACATGTAATTACTATTATTATTCGTGAAATTATATTTTTCTTTATGCAGGTTTCTTTATATCTAAATTTTTGAAGAAAATTTTTCGCAATATTTATATTAATGAAGGGACAATGTTAAACTTGAGAAATCAAATGTCTACTTATCAACTACAATATGTTTATGTACCTTCACACAGAAGTTATTTAGATTTCATCTTATGGTCATGTTTTCTCTTTTATTACGATATGTCCTTACCAAATGTAGCAAGTGGTATGGACTTTTATCAAATGAAATTTATTGGAGAAATATTACGTAAAACTGGAGCGTTTTATATGAGACGTAGCTTTTCTAACGATTTGTTATACAAAGAAATTTTTAAAGCTTATATTACTTGTATTACAAATTACAGCGACAGAGCTATTGAATTTTTTATCGAAGGTACTCGCAGTAGAAGTCAAAAAAGTATTGAACCAAAATATGGCAAGTATATGTATCATTTTATAATGAGAACCAACAACGATTGATTATATACATTATTATATATTATTTATATATATATATATATATATATATTCTATTTTTTAGGTCTTTTATCTATCATTTTAGATAGTTATCTTCAAAGCAATGTACCTGATATTCAGTTTGTTCCAATTAGTATTAGTTATGATCGGCCAATAGAAGAAAACTTGTTTGTTTATGAACTGTTAGGTGTGCCAAAACCAAAAGAAACAACAATCGCTTTATTACGATTTATGTCATTATTAAAAGATCTTGGTTCTTATGGAACAGTCTTTTTCAATATCGGCAAACCTATTTCTGCTTCTCAATATATATCATTAAAGGATCGTAAAACCAGAGTTATGAATCCTGATTATAAATTATCATCAGATATTATCAAAAATTTAGCATATGACATAATAGATACTCATCAAAAAAATACAGTGCTTACTACTTTCAATATAATTGCTTTGTTGTTTAATGAAAGAATACAAACGTATCCTGGAAATCCGTATACTCTTGAAACATTGGTGGAAGATTACAGATGGTATAAACAATGGCTTTCCTCATTAGGAGCTGTGTTCTATCCATCAGTTAATAAGTATTATTTTGTTTTCTTTTTAACTTTTTTCTTGTGTTTTTTTTTCTTTTTTTTTTTTTTTTCTTAGAAATAAAATTGATATATTCATTTTTAATTGAAAAATATATTTTTCTTCGCAGCAATGTGACTACTGATGAATTATATAAGGAAATATTATTATCATTAGAAACACATTCAGAATTACTTATGTTAGATAAATCAAAAGTATTACATTTCCACACCAAATATACAGAAGCAAAATTGGAAGGAAATACAGACATGAAGACATATAAGTTGAACGAACGTATTATGAAAATAGCAATACCAGCTATTAATTTAACTATTTATGTGAACGCTACGTTATATTTTCTTGTTAAATTAGGAATGATTACAACAACTGTTGGATTAGACACAATTAATATTGGTAAATGTTCATTATGATATTAAAAATCATAGTAAAAGTAACAAACGTTAATTAGTTTTATTATTATTATTATTATTATTTTTCTTTTGATTTTTAGATGAAGCCTTTGAACGATACGTTTTATTAAGGAAATTATTAAGTACAGAATTTGCGTTATTTCCAAATCCAAATTCTTCTGTCATTTATTTGGAATGGCAAAAATCGATTGATATTTTATTGAAAGAAAATTGTTTAAATATTAAGGATAATTTTATTACGGGACAAAAAACTGCTTTGTTTACTCTACTGCATAATCTAATGTTACCATTTATCGATGCTGCACGTTTTACCTGTACTACTTTACTCAACGTAAGAACACAAATAATATATTTTATTATGAATAATAAACAATATATATATATATTACTTTTAATTTATCATTTTTTTCTTATACATTTATTCTAGTGGAATGAATCAATTCTGGGTGCCATAACAAATCAAAAAATATTGAAAGAATGTCAGAAACAAGTAGAAATAGCATTATTGGAGAAAACTAATTCTCGTCCTCATCCATACTGTTTGTCGCTTGACCTATTCAAATCCACATTGTTTAATCTTTTACAACAAGGTATTGTTGTAAAATCCGAAAAAGAAGGTATTTATTTAATCAATAAAATACAAATAGAACTTCTCATTAAGAAATTACGTCAGTTGCCATTATTACATCCTTCGGGATCTTATAACGATATTACTTTATCAGTGTTAAATAATTCGTTATCCATAAAAGCTAAATTATGAAAAAAAATATATATATATATATAAAGTTTATAATGATTTTGAATCTCAATTCTTTTATAATCAAGTACTTATAATTGTGTTGTAATCAAAAAATGAATATATATTATTATTATTGATTATTATTAAAGTAGAAATGATTGCTTTTGATGAATTTATCTTAAATATTTAATATACATACAAACATAGCTTAAAAATATATATATATATATATATTAGAATGGACTATAAATATGATTATTCTACGTTTATATTTGATATGAGAATAACGATTAAATATTAGAAATGAAGTTATCCACGCTATGAAAGATTCTTGCTGTCTCTTCATTAAATTCTTCCACCGATCTTTTTTTCTTACCAACTAATACGGTGGGTGTAGTAACTTGTGTTCCATTATTTCGAAAAAGAAGCTACAATAATGATCAATCTTATGTTCTTCTTCTTCTTCTTCTTCTTTTATACATTTTACATTTTATTTTGAAAATTATCTTACCATGACTAATCTAACCAGATAAACAGCAAATGTAAGAAATGAAATAGCCATTAATGCACCTTCTACAGAAGGAAAGCCCAATCCGTGATCTTCATAATCATCGTATCCGTGTTCATAATGTTCACTGGTACCTCTTTTTATACGATTCGGATTTATACATTTGATGAGTCTAGATTCTATATAAAATTAATTTTGTTTTATACAATTGTGATATTTCATACGAATGTTAACAAAGTAAATAATCTAATTTGATTCACCTATTTCGTGTAATAATATTTTTTCAAATGATTTTAAAAATTGTAATTTGCCTTTTTTACTCAATGATTGAGATTTTAAACTTTGATGAACAGTTTTAAATAATTCTGTTGGTAAATACATTAAAAATGTATTTTTATCTTTTTTCAATGTATCATTGGTATTTTTATTAGATTGCTGTAAATTTTGTTGAAATTTAACTTCTTTAGTATTATTAATTATCGTATCTGATATTGTATATTCTTTTAATTTTATTGGATCAGACTCAATCAATAATTTATCCTGCAATACATATTTCACATTAAATTGAATTAATGAAACTATTTAAACAGTATTACAGATACCGATGAAATCATTTTAATGAATATTTGTGTACACTTGTCATTTAATCATACGTTACTTTTAATATGTAAACTTTTCAATTATATTTCTTACCACGTCATAACTATTATTTTTGATCTCACAATGAATTTCGTCAATAGGTTTAACAGAAGACACATTTGTAAAATATTGATTTATTTCAGAATATGATTCTGTTATTGTCAATTGAGTTACATTTAAATCTGATTTTTGTATTGATGGAATTTGAATTTCTTGTTGTTCGTCGTAAATCATACCATTTTGTTGTTTATAAAAATAAGTATTTTTATCGTCATTTCGTATAAATTTGTATTCTTGGTCACGTTTAGAAAAAGGAATTCTATGAAAATGAAGACACAAATATCATAGAAATTGAAATGATTATATTCATTTTATTGTAAATTTATATACCTAATATATAAAATGTGCATTATTAAAGTAACATAGAATATAAACGCATACCTGTAAACTTTTGTTTCATCTGAAAACTCAGGTATATCAACCCATCCACCTTTAACACCTTTCCAAAAATACAATATTCCAAAAATGATATGATATATTAGCATGTTAATTGAATTTATTATTTCGTTTACCTTTTTATATATAATTAATTGATAAAAATATGATTATTAATTAAAAAAAAAAAAGTTATACGTACTCGTACTTGTTCTTTAAATTCTGTTAGATGTGACAACTTAAATCTAACTGACGACAAGTAAGTGTCACGTAGGATACGCATGAAATAATTAATAGCTTAAGCTATTATTTCCAGCAGGAGTTCTGTTAGAAATAAGACGGAAACGAATATTACATTTATAATAATTCTAAAAAAAGATATATCATATAAACAGGTTTTTTTTATTTATTTACTTTTAAATATGAATGGTCCAAAAACCATTCAATTTTTGTTATGAATAGTATTTAAATATTTATAATCTAGAAGGGGGGAAAAATTGTTTGCGATATTGGTATGAACAAATATAGAAATTATGCGACACAAAATTACTAGTAACATAATTCTATTGTATCGCAAGGAATCCATTTTGAACTTTCTAAAGCATCCCATAAATTATAATCTTGTTCAATTATTTCTCTGTTAAATTTGTCAATATCCAACGGTACAGAATGCTCTGAAAAATAATATAATTGATAATTAATCATGATTGTGAAATGTATTGTATAAAAAAATATATATATATATAGACAAATTATTCTGTAATATACCAATTAATTCTAATTCATCTTCTTCTGGTTTTTGATCGGAAACGTAGCTATTGTAAGCATCTGATGTTGGTTCACTTTCGTAATAACCTTGTTGCCATGCGCTGTAACTACTCCAATAGGAAGAAGTATCATAATAGTTATACGCTTCAGAGTTCATGTTCGATGGTGCATATTCTGAAGATGATTGAGGTGGAGTTGATCTATAATATATAAAAATAATCGTTATAATTATTTTTTAATAAGATTTAAGATTTAATTAAAAATAAATATTGAAGACATTTTATTCCATGGTCTTGGTACCGCATTGCAGATTTTAAGAGACTTTGTTCCTAATCCTCTGTATCCATTCATCGCCACCAAACTATTCTTTTGTTCTTCTTCATTGGCGAATCTTACGAAACCATAACCTTTACTAAATCCTGAACTATCCAATATTACTTTAGCTGTCCTTATGGAATTATATTTAGCAGCGAATGCTCTATACAAAGAATAATCGTCTACATCAGTTGACAAATCTCCAACCCAAATACTGAATTCCCTGTCAGCAGCAGGTTTACCAGTAGTACTGGCATGATTTAGACGAAACCTTACCGTCTGTTATTAAGAAAATATTTGAATAATAATTGACAAAACATTGAAATAAATAATTATTTTGTATATAACAATAAATTTAAGTTCTATTAAAATACAAACAGGATTGGAACCAGGAATAGCTTTGCCATTAAGCTTATGCATAGCATCCAATGCCATTTCATCAGTAGGAAAGTGTACAAAACAATAACCAGCCGGCTCACCAGTATACCGATTTCGCATCACTTTTACGGTTTGAGGTTGTTCTCCCATCTTATGGAAAGCATTCATAATAAAACTTTCTGTCATGTACGGCTCCAACTATAAAAATAAAATATATTTAATCAAAAATGTCATATATTAATTTGATACCATTCCAATGTTTTAACACTATGCACAAACAAATTTGAAAGAGAAATGTTGAATAAAAAATACATACGCCACCCATCCATAATTGACATAATACCATTGGCCCTGACGACATAATCCTTTTTGCAATAAACAAAATATAAATTTTTTTATACTACTATTAGATTTATTATTCAATTTAGGTTTTTAATAAAATATAACCTAATTGTTTTCGTCAATTCTTAGAATAAATGGATTAGGTAGATACTTATGTTAATAAATATGTTATTTAATAATTTTTTGAATGATTAATTCTTATAAATATGAATATAAATTTATTATTATTTACTATTGTTTATTATTTTATTAACTTTTTGAATAAACGTGACGCTATCGAATTAAAGTCACTAGATGCAAATGCATATCGAGAATAATCGATTGGTAACAATGTAAATAGTATGGTGATATTACTAGTGTTTCTTTCATGATTTTTATACTTGAAATATTTGTGTATACATAATTTTTAAATAAATAAATAAATATATATATATATATAAAAATACATGTTTATCAAAATATAAAAAATCTGACTAGAAATAAATAGGTTAGTTTCACTTTGATTTTAAAGAGTCCTATGCACTTCTAACCTTTCACTCGGTCGTAAAGGTTAGGTTATCAATCAGTATAAGCGTTGATGACAGTATATTCACATATTTTCGATGTCATAATTAAATTTAGTGTTCAGAGACGATAATGATTAGATAGGTAATATAAATGATATTGACAGAGATTTAAGGATTCAAATCAATATCCCAAAGATGCATCGGGAGTTGAAGGTGATTCAAGAGCCACTTCTTCATAATCTCGTTCGAGTGCTGCAAGATCTTCACGAGCTTCTGTAAATTCTCCTTCTTCCATACCTTCTCCAACGTACCAATGAACGAAAGCCCTTTTGTTGTACATTAGGTCGAATTTATGATTCAATTTAGCCCAGGCTTCTTCAATGGCTGTGGTATTAGATAACATTGATACTGCACGTTGTACCTGCATTATTTTTTATATATATCTTACATTTAATCTTTGTTTTTTTAATTAATTGTAGAGGATAAGAGGTATATGATTTAAGAAAAAGAAAAGTTGATGTGCATTTGTTCGTTTAATTTGATTAATACCTTAGCTAAATCTCCACCAGGTACTACGGTTGGTGGTTGATAATTAATACCAACTTTAAAACCAGTTGGACACCAGTCAACGAAACGAATGCAACTTTTTCCTTTCATAGCAGCAATCGCAGCATTGACATCTTTTGGTACAACATCGCCACGATACAGAAGACAACACGCCATATATTTCCCTTCTCGTGGATCACATTTAACCATTTGATTGGTTGCTTCAAAACACTCTGATGTAATTTCAGCGACAGTCATTCCTTCATGAAAAGCTTTATCAGCAGAAACAACTGGTGCATAGGTTGCAAGAGGAAAATGTATTCTTGGATAAGGTACTAAATTAGTTTGAAATTCAGTCAGATCTACGTTCAAGGCACCATCGAATCTTAAGGATGCTGTTATGGAAGATACTACTTGGCTTATGAGTCTATTTAAATTAGCATAAGATGGTCTCTCTATTCCTAATTTCCGTCGACAAATATCATAAATAGCTTCGTTGTCAACCATGAATGCACAATCCGAATGGCTGATAGTTGTATGCGTTGTTAATATTGCATTGTAAGGTTCAACTACAGCAGTAGAGACCTAAAATGCAAGTATATTATTAATATTATATATTTTTTTAAATACATAATGTTAGTAACGAATAAAAAAAAAACAGGTAATGAACTTACTTGAGGTGCTGGATATACGGCAAATTCTAATTTACTTTTTTTTCCATAATCGTCGGAGAGCTTTTGCATAAGCAAAGAAGTAAATCCTGATCCTGTACCTCCACCAAATGAATGAAAGACGAAAAATCCTTGCAATCCTGTGCACTGATCGGTCAACCTTCTAATCCGATCCATTACGGATTCGATGACTTCTCTGCCAATGGAATAATGACCTCGAGCATAATTATTAGCAGCATCTTCCTTGCCAGTGATTAGTTGCTCTGGATGATACAATTGTTTGTAAGGACCAATGCGAACTTCGTCTAAAAATTAATTAATATTGTAATCATAATGTTGATTATAATAATTGTATTTGTGCGAAAGATTGTTTTGAGAGATTCTTACCAACGACAGTTGGTTCAAGATCAACCATTACAGCTCTTGGTACCATTTTACCAGAACTTGTCTCATTGAAAAATGTATTAAAACAATCATTTGTTCCTGTAGCTTTATCAGAAGGCATTGTACCATCCGGTTGAATACCATGTTCTAAACAATATAATTCCCAACATGCATTTCCCATCTGCACTCCTGCTTGACCAACGTGCATTGATATACATTCACGCTTAAAAAAAAAAAAGATATAACATTTAATTTGTATTTTAATTATATGAATTTACATACATATATATATGTAAACAGCTTATTGTTAATTTATATTATTTGCAATATAAAAAAAATATTTAAGAAAGAATTATAAAAATTTGTAGTAATTATTTTTTATATTGCAAATAATTTGGATTTCTTCTTCAATGTTTACTATATTTGATTAATTAGAAATAAGAATATATATATAAAAAAAACACACACAGATTTATATTTATATTCATATAATTAAACATACCATTTTTATAATTTTTATTATTCCTGTTTGACGGTATAAAAAAAAAAAAAACAAAGAGATTTAAAAACTACAATAATTTAGATATAATAATAAAATATACGATTTTGTAAAATTAAAAACGTAAAATTTTGAATTAGCCGCAAACTGTTAAAAAAAAAGAACCACTCTGATTGATTTCAGTTGCCTAGGTGATCATTGCAAAAATAAAATTTAAAGATATGTATATAAAATATAAGTATTGTTTTATTTAAACATTATTAAGATTGATGTTCATTAATTAAAAGTTAATATTTGTTCAATTGTAATGAAATCAACGAATAATTTAAATGAAACTGTACTTTGAACAAGATTTGAATTGCTTTTTTTAACAGTTACATAAGAATGACCAATAAGAGAACTTGGATGTACAATGTTTCAATTAAAACACTTAAAACTTTTAGTATTTCTTTTTTCTTGTAGGAGTCTTATCTTTTCTCGTGACATGATAATAGTATTTATCATTAAATAGTAATTTAAAACATTGTGTTATTTAGAACAATATTCCTGTAAAGTTTTTACAATCTTTTATACTGACATTTAGATATATATATATATATAGTTAGATATAGTAGTACAAATAATTGTTTTGTACATATAACATTAATAATTGTTTTAAATTATATATATATATATAAAATTATGTTACCACCAACTTATGTCGAAGGTTTCCATGATCTGGAAACAATTAAAGCAATGGAATATAATAAACTTGGGAATACAAATTTATACGTCAGTAAAATATCTTTAGGTGGTGGACCATTTGGTGTTCATTATGGGTATGTTAATAATTAAATTTAGCATTATTTTGTTTAATTAACGTTGTATTTATTTGTAGTAATTTTGATGAAAAAGAAGCAATTGAAACTATACGACAAGCTATAAAAGAAGGTGTAAATTACATTGACACATCACCATGGTACGGAGAAGGAAAATCAGAAAAGATTATGGGAAAGGTAAAATTATGTTGTAAAAGAAATTTTCATTCTTTTCTTTATTTTTGTTAACATCTTTGTTTTTCTTTTTTATTATTTGAAAACTAGGCATTGGAAGGAATTCCACGTCAAGCTTATTACATTGCAACCAAAGTTGGAAGATACGAGTTGAATGTTGACAAAATGTTTGATTTTTCACGTGAAAAAACAAGAGACAGTATTAAAAATAGTTTGAGTAATTTAAAATTGAATTATGTTGACATTATTCAGGTAAATATGTATTACATATCGTTACATGTTTTTTTTTTTTTTTTTACAAATATAAAACTTTGTATATATTTTACAGGTTCACGACATAGAATTTGCTCCATCATTGGATGTAATAATTTCACAAACTTTACCGGAATTATTGAAACAAATTGCTGATAAAAAAGCCAGATATATTGGTATTACTGGCTATCCCATTTCTGTTTTAAAAGAATGCATTGAACGTAGCAATATTGATATTTCATGTGTGTTAACTTATTCCAGGTTTAATTTATTAGATAATTCATTAATCCAGTATATAGAATTTTTTAAGGTTCAGAATTAAATTCATTAAAATTGTCTAATTTTCATAATAACAAATTGATAATTAAAAGGATTGTTTATATTTTAGAATCATAATGTTGGTATAATTAATGCCTCTGTACTTGCCATGGGTCTTTTAACGAGCAATGGCCCTCCATCTTGGCATCCTGCTAGTGAAGAAATAAAAAATACTTGTACTGATGTTGCACAATATTGTAAGGTTATTATTATTGATTTGTTATCATATTGAATTAAGGAATTATTAAAGGGTAATTATTTATAAATGTAACAATACAATAATGTTATCTTATATATGATTTATTTTTATTTAGGAAAACAATGTTGATATAAGCAAATTAGCAGTGTGGTATGCTATGCAATGTGAAGATATATCAACGAGTTTGATCGGTATTCAAAATATGCAACAATTAATAATGAATTTAAACGTATTTAGAAATGGCATAATGGATAAGGAAAAGGAAATATTAAATTTCATCAAAGAGAAGTAAGTAATAACTATTGTGATAAATCTTTCTTAAAAACAAACAATCAATTTTTTTTTTTTGTATTGATTTATTATTTCAGTTATTTAAATCGAATCAAAATGAAACATTGGGAAGGTGTAGAATTAAAAAAATACTGGCAGGTTAAAGGCGATAAGACAAATAATATTATCTGACAATAATTTTCAAGTGAACTGATGGGATTGATCAATAAATCGATATTCTTTTATCATTGTTTTATCAACAAAAGTATAATAACACAGGTAAGAGTAATAATTGTATATAAAAAATAAAAATATAAAAAAGAAAGTATAATTGAAGACAAACAAATGATAATAAATAATATTAATTGAATATAAAAATAAAATATTAATCTAAATCAAATTTATTGCTAATGATAAGAAGTGATATACTATCTATAAAAAAAAATCTTATAAAAGAAATGAACGTTTATTTAAAAAATAAAAAAAATAAATAAAAAAAAAGAACACAGAAGATAGATGAAAATAATCTTAATTTTAAATATTTATTTTATTTTTATGTTCGTTGTCAAAAATTAAGGTTGTAAGTCCTTGTTATATGACGTTGTTTCTTAAATTTGGGATAATAATACTTAGAACGTAAATTATATACATATTCATAAGTAGGTATTGCCATTAATGATTTGACAAAACTTAATTCATGTTTCTTATATAATTTAAAACCTCTATTAGAAACCATATTAATAGCATCATCCATGTATTTAGAGAGCATAATAAAAATAAGAACATATCCATGATTTTTGGCAAATGCAAGAGCCATATCCAAACAGTAAGTCCCTAAATATTTCATTCTGTATTCTTCATGAATAATTAATCTTTTTATTATTATGGAGTCTGGTATTGTCTCGTGTTTATCTATTGAGATAATAGCTATTATTTGTCTATCATATTTAAGTAAGTCGATGTTACGTGAATGTAATTCCTCCTCGACTATAAATGTCCAAACAAAATCGTCTTTAAGAACATTTAATTTTGAATGAGGTGTTAACACTTCAAATACCCATATACACTTTGAATCGTCAAACACGTAAGACCTGTTTAAATCAAATAAAATTATTCTATTTTATATCAAATTCATATTGTTTAACTTAATGAAAAAATAATAAATAAATAATGATGAATGTAATACTTTATAATTTTACATATTTCTTCTCGAATCTTCTTAATTCTCTTCCATATTATTGTAAAAGTTATCATTTTTATTAAAAAAAATACGGTAGGTATAATCATGTAATAAGAAACATCGATACGGATGATAAAACATAACATAAACATACTTGTCCAAAAAAGTATTGACCCAGCATTTTTTACACCAAACATATCAAATAATATTTTATTTACTAAGTTTAATCCTTCATTTATAAATAATTCTATGCATTGTGATATATCTTCATTAACATAATCCCGAAAAATTATAAAACATTCCGTACTCATTATAAAAATATTTTCAATATAAAAGTCAATGAATATAAGTGCAATAATCTTGATTTATATTTAAATTTAATATTTCATTTAATAAATTTGAAATATTTTTATTATGTATATATATATATAAAACCGTTGGAAACCGTATGAGAGAAAATTTGAAAAAGTTTACAGCGTTTTCTATAAATAATAGTTCAAAAACCTTCCAGAATGGCGCTTGTTATGAGAAAACGTGTAGCCGGAGTGATTTTATTTCGTCAACTGTGAATAGTACGTTTATTGATTTTTTATCATTTAATTTAATAAAAAAGTATTATATGAATAACAAAACAGTTATGGGTAAAATGTTGTGTTCCTTGTTTATTTCTCAATCCTACTCTAATAATATTTGGCGCTTCCTTTAAAATTTAACCTGAAGCTACTGTGGCGCCACCCTAATTGAATCCATTTTCGACGGACACTTTTCATATACAGAGATGTTACTCCTAACCTCTACTCAGTGCTGTCAGATCGTGGGTAAATCTTACCCTCTCCCTGTGCCACTGGGATTGCACACAATGAAAGTTTTCCATGTCCGTGTGTTTGGGATGTCGAGGAAAGCCGAGTGTAACCGAAGTTGGTTGTGTTCGGACGACACGAGTCGCTTTCATAGTGTGCCACTCCATGGCCAACCGCCAACTTCGGTTACACTCGGCTTCTTTCGACATCCCAAACACACGGACATGGAAAACTTTCATTGTGTGCAATCCCAGTGGCACAGGGAGAGGGTAAGATTTACCCACGATCTGACAGCACTGCCTCTACTCTCCATACTAACTATAGAGTCCTATAGATACAAAGGTTATTAGGTTATGGTTCTAATATTTTTAAATTAAACATTTACAAAGGTATTGTTCAAACTGAAAGTAGTATTAGAAAATAATATAAAAAACTAATTACTAAATATCAATATTAAATAAAAGTAATTATTTTTTATTGTTTTCTTTTTCTTTATGTGTATTAAGTGAGATTTTCATAAAACGACTTTAAGCATTGTTTTGACAACATAATGTTTAGTATCATTTAATGAATATAGCCCCTTAAATTTAGCGACAGCAGCGCTGTAGCGTCCCGTGGTCAAACACTGCATCTGTTTACACGCTAGTGTCATCTACAGTGTCATGAAAAGTGTTTGTCAAATTATATTAAAATTATAAATCTTCTTGGCTATTAATTATTCTATGTTTGTGGAATTAATCTAGACTTTATTAACGTTCAATTTTTTTTATCATCCGTCTTTTTTTCCGTCAAAGTTAAATAAGGAATAAATTGTTCCTTTGACAGCTATCACGTTGGACATTCCCTCTCATCGACCTTTGGAAGCATTCCTTTATATTGGGAGTGTTGAATCATATTTGGGAATATGGCTGCTGCTGCTGCTGCTGCGTTACTCGACGAGCTTATGGGAAGAAACAGAAATGTTCTTCCTAACGAAAAACCTAAAGAACTAAATTGGGAGGATCCAGAGGTATGATTATATTTATAAAAATAATCCTTCACTTTCTTACAAATAACGAAAACACATCGATTAATTAACGATCGATTCTACCTTCGATATCATTTTAATTATCAATTGATTTGTTATTAAATTATGATTAAACAGTCAATCTCTTTTTATTTTACAGTTTTGCAAATTATATTTGGTCAAATTCTGTCCTCACGATTTATTCGTTAACACTCGAGCTGATCTTGGAGCTTGTTCACGAGTACACGATGATGAAGCTAGAGAACTTTTTGAGAAAGCGCCATATTCTTATCGTAAACAACAATACGAAGATGAATTTATTAGATTTTGTCAAAGTATGCTTAACGAGGTTGAAAGGAAAATTGTAAAAGGCAAACAACGTCTTGCTTTAATTGGAAGAACTGAAGCAGTACGTATTACATTTATTATTTAACTCTCTAATTAATAAGAAGTAGAATTGAATGCTTTGTTTGTTGAATCATAGTTCAAAGTATTAAGATCAATAATAATCAATTTTTGAATTATTTTATATTTCTCTTTAGCCTACTTTGACTCCAGCACAAACTCAAAGGAATGAAGAACAAATAGCTCTGCTAACGGAGAAGATTAACAAATTAGTCGAAGAAGCTGAACAAAGTGGTATTCAAGGAAACGTTGAACAAGCTCAAGGCCTAATGAGACTTTGTGACCAATTAAAAGAAGAACGAGAAGCTCTTAGAAAGTCCAATGACAATAGTCATTATAATCAAGTATGTTTTATATAATGTTGTTTTCTTTTTCTAAATGTTTTATTAAATATTTCATTTAATATTTGATTTGTTTTATTTAAGACTGCTGAGTTAGCTGCTGCTCAAGAAAAACAGATGGAAGTTTGTGACGTGTGCGGTGCTTTTTTGATTGTCGGAGATGCTCAACAACGAATTGATGATCACTTGATGGGTAAACAACATGTTGGTTATGCCAGATTAAAAAGTGCTCTTCAAGATATTATGGTATATAAACAAATTAAGAATTTTTTCTTTTTAACAATTAATACCTATGATTAATTATTTTGTATTAATACAAATAATTTGTCTTTATATAGAGTAAACGTGAAAAAGCACGAGATGAAAAAGAGCAGAAAAGAGAAGAAGAGAGAAAGCAGAGAGCACGTGTTAATGAAGAATTGGATAGACGAAGGAGAGAAAGTGACAGAGATAGAGACAGAGAAAGGGATAAACGTCGCAGACGTACAGACGATGACAAGGGTAGACATGACTCTGGAAGTCATAGGTAAGTATTTTGATAATCATATTATATTATCAATCTTATCGACAGTATTTATTTAAAAATCAAAATATGAAATTTGATTTTATAGAAATTCTGGACATAGAAGTAGAAGCAGGTCTAGAGAGAAATATGATCGACATCGCGATGACGATAATCATCGACGTCATGCTCGCGATAAAGGTATGTGATAAAAAGTTTAAACACTAAAGAGATCTGTATAATAATGTATTGAATTATTGTTTATAGGAAATCGAGATCATCGAAGTTCAAGTCACCATAATCGTCGTCGCCATCGATCTCGAAGTCGAAGTCACAAGTAACTACTCTTGATTGGTTAGTGAGTGAGAACTAAGCCAGGTATGCACTAAACAATTAACGATATATTCGTCTCATTTACTGTACAGGTTCTTTACCAGGTGAGTTTCATTAGATGCACATAATATGTACATGATAATTATCTGTGATTTTGAAGAATCGCATACAGTCACAACGTACCAGTCTTTGATCCTGCCTATTAATTGGAGAAATGCTCTTACTAAATTTCATATGGACCTGATTGTACAGCATTTTATTTTCAATGTGACGAGCTCATTGTATGTAACATATAGCTTGAAAAAAAGCTGCATCGAGGTAATGTCGAGCGAGGATTAGTAAAGTCGTTCACAAAATAAAGGTATATTTATCATGTAGTATTATAGATATTGTCTACAGAGCAAGATAGGAGAAGGTATACCTATGCTTGCTTTGATCGGTATAATGTCTTCATAGGTTAAATATAGTAAATTATGTTATGTCAACGACTGCATAGCTTTTTTGTCGAAAAGAAATTAGTGAATTAGTGGAGGAAACAGTGCCTACTTCCGTAGACCTGCAACACGGCAGTGCCCTGTGTGACTGTGACTATACAAACCTAGCTTCTGCTACGCATTTCTGAGGTATTTATATCGGAATGATAATACCAAACATGTCCTTTTATTAGGAAAGTTAGACTTTTTTGAAATTGATGATTGATTTATTTTTGGAGTGATACTTCAGTGCTCTAGTGCTTTAAAAGGAAATGATAACAAACTCCTGCTATTACTTTCCTTACTTCCTAATTGCAGTTGATCGGAGCATTATCAACATGACTTTCAGTGATTATTTCTCAGCGAGTTTTTTCGTTTAGGAATGAATATATATATATATGTTAATGACAACACCCTATATGGATACTAATTGGATAGATCAATTGTTGTATTTTTCAACTTCGAACTTTTAACGTTCGAAATAACTTTTCTCTTATTTCTATAGTCGGCGATATCAAAAATTATCAAATAGATTTTTACAATTGTGTCATCGTTAATATTGTACCACCACTGTTAATTGATTATTTAAAGATTATTTAATGAGGTATTTCTTATTATTACTTCCCATTTTTTCTACACAAGTTGATGAGAAATTAGTATCATATGCAATATTTTCTCTTTCCTTCTTGCACGTCTCACTTTATTTACTATTTTAGTTCTTTAATGGTTAGGCTATGGGCTAAATTATTCTTTTTATATATATATATATATGGGTTAAAATGAATTATTCTGTAGCATTGTCCTACGTCTATTTTTAAAGGATCACAACAACAGAGGCCATATGGATCATAAATTGAGCTGCTCCTAGGATTTCTTTCCTCATTCATTCATAGTCTCATATTTATTCAGTTTGCCATGTCCTTCGTTTCAGCTTTTATAGAGAAGATTACATATATATTCTATATATATCCTTACATTTGTATAACTTGTTTATAATGATATAAATGTTTCTTTATTGTTACATAATCTGCTTTTTTTTTTTTTTCAATATTTACTTACAGAAATATAAACATTTATTCTAATTAACTTTAACTTCAATATTATCATTTTGTATTGTAGTTAACATTTGATTAATTTAATTTAAAATGTGTATTTAATAAAATAGAAAAGAGAAGACAAATATATTCGATTTGAAATAGAAAAAAAAAATAAAAATAAAAATATTTCAATAAAAATTAATTTATTTGATTTGTTTGTTAATAAATTATCTTGTGAAAGATTTATAATATCATAAATCATAAATAACATGGCGTAATCAACAGTTCACAGTGATATTTCAATGCTGCAATCAAAGTGATATTTTGAATTTAATTAATTGCTTATTTATGCATATATAATTGAAATATATTATTTCTGTTTAAGAATTTAACATAATGAGGTTAACAACAGCTACAATAAGGGAATTATGTTAATCGTATAAATAAAGTAATTGCGATTCGTACGAAATTTTAATATTTGTTAAATCTTAACTTCTAAAACATTGATTATCTATTTTCAGAATGAAGACAGGACAATGGAAATTAAGCAGTTCGAAGGATCCACCTGCACTCCGCTTTATATATTATTAAGGTAAAGATTTTGCATAATCTTCACATTGAAAATTTATAAATTTTATACATATATATATATATATTTATATATATGTATATATAATTTTTATTTATATTTATATATATATATATATATATAGATATATAATATTAACAAAAAAACAAAAACAAAATGAATCTTTAATAATTGATGATATAAATCGGCCTTTAAATATATGTATATGTTATTTGATTGCCATTTTATTTAAATCTTACAAATAATTGTTATTTTATTATACATACCTATTTAAACAAGGTTAACATGTCCATAGATTGCGTTGTAATACTCGTAATTATTGTTATTTGAAATTAATAAAATGATCTTGATAAAGAACGTAGAAAACAATGACATAACAAATACAGGTAAAGATGAATTTTAAACAACAACAAAAAAAAAATAATAAATCATTTTAATAGCTGGTAATAATATCTTGTACAATTGTAATATACAAAATATAAGTTTGACAATTAGGTAATCTATAAAAATATATAATTTATTTAAATAAATACATAAATTGATAATACAATGAACAATACATCGCTGCTTCTTTCTAATACTGTACATACATATAGATATATATACATATATATATATATATATATATAAATAATTGTTCAAATGACGTATAATTTTTTATTTATGTCAATTAATCAGTAATAATGAAAGATTAAATTTTATTTTAACCCAATGCTTCGTGTGATCTGTAAAATGAATTCGTGAATTTAACAATAAGAGCATAATAATCAAAGTAACATTTAAAAATTTTTGACCTAATGTAAATAATACCTGTTCGTAAACAGTCCAAGCCATGGTAGTCATCAGTGTTCTTCTTAACATTCTGGGTACTATTCCTTTAAAATATCCTAATATTCCGTACTTTTTATATACAATATAAGTGGCACTGTAAATAGTTTTAAATTCATTTGGATATAATTGCATTTTCGTTTTAATAACGTCCGGTGGATGTGTTACAATTGAAGCAAAAATTCCTGCTAAAATTCCACAACTGAAGTTCACTGATATGGAAGTATTTTTATGAACGAATTCTAAAGAAACAAGAGAAGAAAGAATTCGTATTAGTAAGAAAACAAACTTTTTGAATGAATATTTATTCTCTTTGTTGTAAGTTACCTGTATGACTTGCCATTTGTTTTAATTGTGTATAAAATAATAGATAAAGGCCACTGTATGGTGCATCACGAAGTAACGTTGGTACTAGACCACTGGACAGACCTTTAATACCTTCTTGCTTATATATAAGCCTCAAAGCTTCCGAAACACTATTGTATTTGTAAACACCACTCTATAAACAAACATAGCTTAATAACATTAAGTATTTTGTGAAAAAAAAAACAAAAAACAAAAAAAAACAAACAACTGCATATCAATACAACGTATTGAAATATTATTTTAATGCATTTGTACCTCAAATCGTGTTTTAACAACAGTGATTGGTATTAATAAACCACCGGACATAGAACGTGCTGTAATACCTAATGATATAGCTTGTAGTGGTGTCAATGGTTCTTCTAGTTGTAATGCATGTTTTAACCAATCAAGAGAAGAAAAATAAAGACCAACGCCTGGGATGACCCTTGTTATAGACTACAACAAATTATTTTTGTATTATTATTATTATTATTATTATTATTATTATTATTATTATACAATTAGTATACTTATTGAACATATTAGATATATTATTGCATATAGATTACTTACTGGTGTCATACCTCGCCATAATCCAAATACATTTTCCTTTCTTATTATATGTACAACTGTTTTAAGCATTCCATTTTTTGTTGGTCTGTAAGTAGATTATGCATCATACATTTTTTAAACTAATGCTAATTTATTTGATTTATTATATTATTAATAGTTACTTACTCAACATGATTGTTAACTCTGCTTTGTAATCTAGTTTTGATTAGATCCAATGGTTGAAATAAGATTGTTGAAAAAGTACCAGAGAATGAGCCAGCAAGAAAAGACTTTAATATAGGATACTGTAAAAATACATTTATTTTCAATGATTATTTTGATTTTTTGTTCATGTAATTATCATCAACCGAGTTTAATGCGCAGACGTTTATATCAATATCGGAAAATTAATTAGTCAAGTTCATTGTGTAATATATAATACAAATATTATAGCTATTAATTATTATCATTTAAATTTATGTCTCTCACGTGATAATATCGCACGAGTTCCCTCACGTGAATTATATTAATCTCATTCAAGAGGTCAATACAATTATTATCTTTATAATGCAAGTTCTAGAGATCATCTTTTTTTAAAAAAAAAAAATTGTTATACTTTTTACCAAAGTAATAATTTATAAACTTATCAATGAAAAAAAAAACATTGATAAACTTTGATATTTGGAAGATTTACCAATAATTAGGTTTACAAATAGGATGATTAAATTATTGCAAATCCTATTATTATTATTATTATTATTGGTAACATTTAAATGGGTTACACTATTACGTATATTAATATTATCTTGATATTGCATTATTATTTTGAAATTAAATTGTTTACTACTTGAAAAATAATCAAAAAAAAAAAAATATATTAATCGCACATGAGTTTCATTTCGACATACATTGGATGATGATTGTAGAGGATATACTTTGAAATATTATAAATTATTCATTTAAATATTAATTTTAACAACATGATGTTCAATAACATGAATTTTGGTTTTTAATATGAAACAAAAAAAAAGATATCAAATATTTCATTAATATCGACAAGGTATGGTGTGGTATGGTGAAATAAAAACAAAAAAATAAAACAATTTTCTATTACACATTTAAATATAATAAAAAAAAAAAAACAATTGTTTTACAATTATAAGAAGGTTTCATGTATACCTTCTATGTTACTTTTATTATAAAAAAAATAACAATTTATATATAAAAAAAAAAGGATTGGATATATGCAATGAGTTTAAAAGAAATAATAATACTTACAGTTACCACAACCTCCATTATTTATTTGTTTTTTTTTTTTTGGTAATAGATTGGATGCTTGTGAAATATAAAGTAAAATGATCACTAAAGTCTAACTGTTGTTATACATTAAAGGAATAAAATAAAACCATTCTTAACTGTCTCGTGCCGTTAGAGATTCTGAAGTCATTGAAGACGTGAAGGGGATACTTACTTCCTTGCTTATCTGAGTTTCTCTGCTCTCCAGGTCAATAGAATGACCCTCCATATCAAAGTGCTATCATAAATAAATATTGTAGAGAAACGTGATTTAAACGTGACTTATTAAGGATTCTTAAAGAAGTTCATTATATACATTTTTAAGTTTAATGTTTTCTTTTGAATGTGTTTAATTGTTAATCACTAGAAGTTATTAGTGTAATATCAATTTTGGCAGAGTCTCATTGTAAATGTTAATTATTCATCACAATTGGGTAATAATTTTGAAAGTTAATAGTCATTTAAAATTACAATGCGAACAACAAAATATTGTTTGTACAAACAGATAATGTTTTTTTTGTCTTTTTGTTTTTTTCCATTGAAAAAGATATAATTTTCACAATATATTTTGAAAGTTAGATAGAATTGTTGTGAGATCTTAATGACTTACGTAAAACACGTATTTGTTGGTTAATAATAATAAGAAAACAGGATTATAAATTTTATGTCAAATCAAATTTTGATTAAAAAAAATGATAACACACGAAACGGAAATCATCATGTAAAAGTTATTTTTGCATATCATGGCGATAAGAAAAGATAAATAATGATATTCAAGAAATGTGGTTATAGATTAGGTTATCTTTAACATTTGGTAATGAAATTTGGTTATTTACCTAATATTTTAATAATTGTCATTATTCACGTGTATTGTTAAATAACTTTTCATATTTTTCATTTATCCAAAATACATTGTGAAATGTTTCCTTATTTAAACACATTTTTAATTATTTTTGTCTGTTCTGTCACGTGGCTTGCATTTTAAAAGCAATACACAAAGTGTTTTAATTTTATTATTCTAAGAAACTAAAGTTGTAAGTTTAAATATTTTGCATTGTGTATTATTTATTTATTTATATCATATTATTTATACTGAATTTATTTTAATGTGTATCAAAATAATGTAATATAAAATATGTTTTTGTTAATCTACAGGAAAGTAATTAATACAGTAAATAAGATAAATATGTTAAATATTCCATTGCTTCAATAATTGAAAAATTTCACAAACATTTATGATAATATGAATATTTTTAATTATTATCAATAACATTGATTAGATGTATGATGAAATATAGGTTCTTGACATACTTTTTTTTTTTTTTCAAAGGAATGGAATATAATAATTAAGAAAAAAAAATAAAATTATTATTAAATAAGTTTATTTTCGCAAATTGATGAATTTTCTTTTTTATATCGTTTTAATATTTATTATTTAATATTTGAATTTTCATTATTTTATTAATTATTATTTAAATTTTTTTTGCAATTTGCAGTGTTTTCAAAAATGATCGCTACGAGGCGTTTCAGTAGCTTCGAGTCGTTCGTGATTGGCTAACATTATAACACGTGATCATTGGTCGGTTGGAAGATCTTCTCGGTTGCGGTGAGCTCGGCCATTTTCGTCTTCATCTCGCTACAGTGTGGTCGTTGCTTCAAGCGGAGTTTGAGGTAAGATAATTTTAACAATTATTTTATTACTAAATGTTTTATAATTATTATTAATATTTGTTCGTTTATTATTATTTAATTAATTCATATAATTAATAGAAGAAATTATGTATTTTTCATCTTTAATTTTGTCTTTGAAAAATTAATTGAAAATGTGGTCGCCATCTTGATTATTCCATGTTTCTTTTTCTTGTAGATTTTTACTCGAATTAACACGTTGCATTAATAATATTCATTTTTTATCTTTCTATTTAGTAGCAATATAATAAATAAAATAAAATAAGAATGTAAAAATGGAGGATTCCTCTTTCATTGTGCGATTTGTTTCTTGCATATTTCCATTTGAATTACCACGTGGTCTTAAAACAACTTTCGTTTTTTATATTTAAATCAAATAACAATTTAAAAATATAATAAACGGGTGAATTATTTATTCTTATGTATTTTTGTTTTGTTTTAATGAGTACATGGTTTTATAAATATTTATTTTTTTTTTAATTAGGTAACGATCTTACAAAATGGTTAACGGACGAATTCCATCGGTCTTTTCAAAGACCTACGTAACACCCAGGCGTCCTTATGAAAAAGCACGTCTAGATCAAGAGTTAAGAATTATCGGTGAATATGGTCTTCGTAACAAACGTGAAGTATGGAGAGTCAAGTACACTTTGGCTAAAATTCGTAAAGCTGCTCGAGAACTTCTTACGTTGGAAGAAAAAGATCCTAAACGTCTCTTCGAAGGTATATATATATATTTTTATTTAAGGGTTAACCTTCAAAGTGCACACTTGGTAAAAGTTAGTTAAAGTGCACTGTGGGTGTTTAACACCCCAACGTGTTTGAACGCGTCTCCTGAAGCCGCTATTTAATATTTAGACCTCGCAATTTTTGTAAAAGTAGTTTGTTACATCTTTTTTAAAATAGAATAAGTTTTATATCCATCTGAATTAACCACTAGATGGCGACAAATAACCCATTTTTTCGAATTCAGTACCGTTAAAATTTGTTGGGGTGTCTAACACCCCATGTGCACTTTAAGGGTTAACTTTATTAGATATTTTAGGTTATAAAATAATATAACTTAGATAAATTTGTATTTAAATATTATATGATGAAATAATAATTTATTTTCTGACACCTCTTGACCTAACAATTTTGAGGAGTATCAATTACATTCTGAAAAACAAAATAGAAATAAAAAAATATATGTTTAATAAATATTCAAATATTATTTGTGTTTCTAAATAATGTGGGATTTGATTTTAGGTAATGCATTGTTGAGACGTTTGGTAAGAATTGGTGTGTTGGATGAGGGACACATGAAACTTGATTACGTTCTTGGTTTGAAAATTGAAGATTTCTTGGAAAGACGTCTTCAAACTCAAGTATTTAAATTGGGTCTTGCTAAATCGATTCATCATGCCAGAGTTTTGATTCGTCAACGTCACATTCGGTGAGTTTATATTAATCTAACCAAAATAAATAATTATTTATATAATAATAAGATTATTGTAGCCTTAAATTTTGGGCAAGAAATATCTGAATTACTTGAAGATCATTTCTAATCATTTAAGGCGAGATTAAAAGCCTGGTTTAATCTCTGGGCAAGAATTATTTTTTGTCGAGTTTCAACCCAGGAGACAAAACAATCACACTCAAGTCTTAATCTACGATTATCGAAGCATCATATTAATTAAAAAATACATTTTTTTTTTGCGTAACTTCATTGATGCTTATAAAAACAATTCGTGTGACAATATCCTATAATAGAACATTTTTGCTACTACAGATGTCAGGACAACAATTTACCTGGTTGATCACACCTGACTTGACACCATTTATCTTAAAACTTGACTTCAATCGAATGGAATGTTAAATGTTTGAAGCTACTTTAATTTCATACAGGCCACTTAAACGTTAATTAAATATTAACGTTTAACGTCTGTTGTTGATATTGGAACAATAATCCGTCATCCTTATATTCGGTATTTAAGTTTAACAATTTTCGAGACATCAATAGCAAATAAATTCATTCCTCGAGTATTTAGTAATTCAAAAATAGTTTTATTTTGAAAAAAAAAGAAAAAGGATTTTGGATTCGACTTACGGTGTATCGTTTCAGGGTGCGTAAACAAGTGGTGAACATCCCATCGTTCATTGTACGATTAGATTCGCAAAAGCACATTGACTTCTCATTGAAGTCACCGTTCGGAAGTGGCAGACCTGGCCGTGTAAAGAGGAAGAACTTGCGTAAGGGCTCTAGTGGTGCTGCCCCTGAGGAAGAAGAAGATTAAACTGAAAATGTGATTGAATAAACAAAATATCATCTAAGATTAAACATCGTTGTTCAAATGTTTAAGTTTATAGAAGATTGTTCTTTCTGAAATTTTCATTTCCTGATCAGCGTTGTACATAATTTCCTTATTCCATGCAATTAATCAAAGCAACAACGCTTTTTCTCTGTCGTTTCACCTAATCCAAAATCCATTGGTATTGTCAAATCAGTTCAAATACTTTTCCTTTTGTACCTAAGTCCTAGTCTTGTACCTAGTGTACCTCTTTGTACCTAATCTTTGTACAAAATCCAAAATCCATAGATGTTGTGTAGTACTCCAATTAGTTTTCCTTTTGATTTGATTTTACCTCGTAGAAAAAGTTTGTTATTCTTCCTCTTTGCAATTTGTTTTCAATAGGTTTGGTAAACTAATTCCAACTGATCCTATCCACTTCGTTATTTTTCCTTTCTTGTTATTTATTTTACTTCAAGATAAATTATTACACGCAGTAAGAGAAATCCTGTCTGATTGTAATTCATGCGTAAAACAACATCGTCGGTAGATTAAATTTAAATGAAATTCACGTATCCAACGAAAGAAACGACAACGACGACGACGACGACGACGACTGATTTGTAGTCTTACGTTTTATTTCGCGTTCTTCTTTATTTTTAGTAGAGTCGTAAGTCTCACATTTTGCGAGCATTGTAAAGAAGTTTAAAATACAAGCCTAAAGCAAGGTCACGTATATATCTACATACGTTACGGGAATAAAAAATAATGGAAGTGGATAGTTTGCTGAAACGATAGGTAAACTAAGAAGTGGAGAGGAGGAGGAGGAGGTGGAGGAGGAGGAGGAGGAAGAGGAAGAGGAGTATCGTGGTCTCTCTTGTTAGTGAGATCAAGCAGTTTAAATAGCGGTTTACTGTTCGTGAGCAAATACAGGATGTCTGGAGATAAGTGTTTGCTGGTTAATGATCATCGCCAATTTATATTAGATAGTACGAAATTTACTAAGGAAATTATTATTTTTCTTTTTTTTTTAAATTTAATATCTGATAATCGTAGTAGTCAAAATAAAATAGACAATTTTATAATGTAGAAGGAATCAGTTAAGTTTACTGTTATTCAACAACCGGTATAGTACAAGATTGTTATGTATATTGGAGTTGCTCAGAAAATTCTTGAATTTTAATTAGCTTTTTATATATTTTTTTATTAATAAATTTCAATTATGTTTACCATTATATATATAGTTTACAATAGTGTAATTAAGTGTAACATTTGATAATTTCAAATGATAATTATTTTATTTATAATTTTTAATCTTTTAAGCAACTATAAATAATCTAATATAATACAAATAATAAATAGTATATTTATTTAAAAAAAAAAATATAATAAAATAAAATGGTATTTTTTTTATAAATCTGTTTAATTAAATTTTCCGAGCAACCCGGTATATATGTACTCTCCGATATACACAGGGTGTCCTGAATAAACTCGACTAACGAGCAATTATATCAGCAATGATAAGGCTTGGTTTAAGGGATAAATTTTAAATATGACAACATGATTTTAAATTGGAGGAGGAGGAGGAGGAGGAGGAGGA
>NW_015149066.1:217876-232512 GCF_001465965.1 Polistes dominula | reverse complement strand
ATATATATATATATATATATATATATATATATATATATATATATATATATAGATTTTGGCATGCATAGATAAAAAAAAAAAATAGGGACAAGCTTGTTGACATGGTCCAGCTTTTGAAAGAGAGTATGATGATGCATTAAAGATGAACGATCGAGAGAGAGAGAGAGAGAGAGAGAGAGGAGAAGAATGCTTCTTGACCGACTTCGAGTAGCATTGAGAAGAAAAATTGTTGAGAAGTTTTCCATGGTGGTGGTGGTGGTGTGTTTGTTTCGTTTTTTTTTCTTTTTTTTTTTTTAAATCTTCCTTTATTGTTTGAATATTTTCTTTTTTTTTTTCCTTAAGATGTAATTAATCTGAGATAATTATAATTATAGTAAAGCTAATATAACGTTAGTTGATTAATTAAAGTGATAACGTTTTTGTTCAAAGTTCAAGTAAACGCAAGTATATAATTAATATAAAATAAATGAAATTGCAATTTAGTCGAGATCACGTGAAACGATGAAGTTTAATCGTGATTTTTAATTTTAATTATGTTTACGCAAAAGATTTGCAAACTGGATTAATCTTTACACTTGTGATTTACGTCTTTTGAAGATTGTTTTTACTTTTTTCTAAGAATTGAATTAAATTAGATAGGAAGTTAGAAATAATTTTAATATTGACAAACAATATATCAAATATATACAATTTTGTATTAATTTAAGATTAACATATAGTTTATATATGTTAATAAATTTTGTTTCGTCAACGTGTATTTGAAAATGTACTTTAACGTATCAGATTGTTAACAATGTTGATGTTTAGAATATAAGCACCGTGTGATAATTTGAAATCACAAATGACACTTGACAATACTCATTCTTTCTCTCTCTCTCTCTCTCTCTCTCGTATTTTAATAAGATTCGCATAACTTTCATCCCCACTCTCAAATTATAAGCTAGTGTCAGGTTGGTTGTTAAGAAAGAGAGGCTTGTACACATTCCGTGTTGGTTGCGCAACTTACTTATGGTATGCACCACTCGTCGTAATCCTAATATACCGACTCAGGTGTATATATTTTCATTAGAACAAGAGTTAAGGATACGTGTTAAATTCCGAGTAACTTATTTAGAAAAGACCAAAGACTCATGGAAGATAAAGAGAGAGAGAGAGCCTACTTTAAATCCTTGATCTTCTTAAACTGTCTAACTAAAGTAAGCTTCCAACTTGTTTTCATTATTCATTTATTTTCAAATGTAGAACAAACGTGTATAATAATCTCATTCTGTCAAGTCTTATCTTATTACGATAATCAAATGTTTATTTACATATCTTCTTCTTTCTTAATATATATAAATTACGAGTCACGTTGTTTGTCCGCAATGGACTCTTAAATTACTGAACTGATTTTAATCAAATTTTACACACTGTATGCAGTTTCATCTAACTTGAAAGATAGAATAGTTTATATATCAATTTTATAATCGCAATATTATTTTATTGTCAATTATTTGTTTATTAACAAAGCAGTCATGATTATCTCTGTTAGTTCGATAAGATTCTAACAGATGGCGATATAAGGTAATTCGTTGTTATTATATATAATGAATAATAAATTGTAATTAATTATTTAGAAATATAAATTAGGATTTTGTGTGTTTTAGGTCGAGTTAACAAGTTTCGTTTAATAATTTAATGCAATAGTTTAACAACAGTTTCATATTTTGTATCATATTGTAATCATTGTTAATTAGATTTATTTATTAGATGCATTTTTAATAACTTCTACATTTTCAGATCAAATTTTTCAAATTCAAAATTTACCCGTTAAAAAAAACTATAACTTTTTACTCGACTGAACACTTGGAGGAACACGTGGACAATTGAAATGAAAGGAGTATTGGAATACCTTGTTTTTAGGACACCGGATAGATTTCCTATGCAAACGACAAAGTTCAAACGAAGAACTGTTATCGATGATACTACTCGGACAACAACAACAACAACAACAACGTTGCATAGAAAATCAATCGTTACGTTTATCGATCACGTTTGACCAATTACAACGTATGTGTATGTAAAATATAATTCAATATGTTTACGTTTTATTGGTTCAATTTAACAATCTCTCTCTCTCTCTCTTTCTCTCTCTGGAACCTAGTCGAATATTATAGTATTTTGTATCAAAATGAAAGAGAGAAGGATAGAGAGTGAGTTTATCATTTTCAAACTTATGTTCAATGTTTCACGTGTTGAAATATTTAATATTAAATGTTACATATGTGTATGCATTCCATGATGGAAGAGTGCAACTCAAATTGTTGTTGTTGTTATTATTATTATTATTATTATTATTATTCAGGGAATAATGTAACTTGTATGAAATATTCGAGAAATAATTTAAATATGTTGAAATAATTTAATTTATTATTATTAAGTATGTACACACAGAGAATAGTTTTTAAAAATTCTTTTTTGTTTTTGTTTTTGTTTTGTTTTATTTTATTTTCTTCTTTTTATTTTGTTGCCGTTTCTACTGAATTTTCTTCATCGAGAGAGTTTTCAAGTCGAGAGGCACACGTTCTCTTGGCATTTCTTCCAGTTTCAGGGTGCGCCAACTCTCGTGTACGCGTGTCCTGAAAGAAAGAAAGAAAAAGAAAGACAAAGAGAAAGAAAGATAGAAAAGACACTAGCAAATATACGCGTTGTTCAATGGCGTAGCAAAGTTTGGAAAGTTTAATACAAGTTGAATTTTTGTTTTATTATCTATAATTTTAAAATTACACCAATTATTATAAATTTACTGTGAGGCTCACAATCAGTCCGATACACACGTCTTTAAGTCAACGAATTACCTTATATCGCCATCTGTTTAGAATCTTATCGAATTAACAGAGATAATCATGACTCTTTGTTAATAAACAAATAATTCGATTATAAATTGAGATATAAACTATCCTATCTTTCAAGTTAGATGAAACTGCAGACAGTGTGCAAAATTTTAATAAAATTGATTCAGTAATTTAGGAGTCCATTGCGGACAAACAACGTGACACGTAATTTATATATATTTTAAGATATATGAATTTATTATGAGGATAGATTAATTAAATAATATATTTCTAATTAAATMAATAAACTTATTAAATGTTCAACTATTTAAAGTAAGAAATAACAGAGACAATAAATAATTCAATTAATTATCCAATAAATCGTGGAAAATTCTTACAATTTTTTTTCTTATGTTAAATTTAATTATTAACAAAAAACAACATGTATTTCCAATATAAAAATAGAAGCATATCGATCAAATATTTTAGCACAAAATGATAAAAAAACCAAACTATCAAAAAATTGTAAAAGTAGTGAGGTATTTATGAACGATTCATGTATTAAAATAATTTAAGATACCAAAAGGAAAAGAAAGAGTAAGTAAGAAAGAAAGAAAGAAGGAAGGAAGGAAGAAAGGATAATAGAAAATTTTTCCAAGGATCCGTCCTTGTGGTTTTATCTGATCCACGAGGGGATGAAAGCGAAGCCGCCACAGGGAAGAAAAAAGAAGATAAAAGAAGGAGAAGGAAAAGAAAAGGGGTAGGGATAAGCATAATTGTCTGGTACTTACAATCGTATCGCTTTCTTCCTATGAACATTCAAGTAGGTTACGCCAATGGTTATAAGAGAAAAAAAGAAAGAAAGATAGATAGATTAGAATTAGAATTAGATAAAGAGAAGGATAAAGGGTTTATAGTCACGGTTACATACAAAGGAAACACACGTGCGTGGATAGATAACAGCTATAGTAAATTAGATGCATACTATAACTAAACGAACAAAGCATATATGTATGTATGTATGTATTTGAGAGTGTCTCAAACACATTGATAGTCATCGTTGTGTGTCTTCATCTTCGTTTCGTCATCGTCGTCGTGTGTCTTTGTGTTGAGGTGGTATGAGTTGTCTCTTTGTCCTTGTTTGTGTTAATTCTGATAGAGAGAGTGAGAGAGAGTGGTTGCGAACATTGTAGAAACATCAGAGCCAAAGGCTTTATGTGGACTGACGAAAGCATGTAACTATCATAGTATAGTAGACGACTGACTACTAGGATGCTATGCCATCCAGTTAAATCTTCGATGTAACGTATTACCGAACCCTTACGTAACAAGATCTCTTTGTATTTAAGCGTGTACCTGCTAAAATGTTTCGATACATACTCTACTTCTCTCTCTCTGTCTAATTTATCTATTAATTGTGATATTCATCTCTCTCTATCATTCACTTTGTTAGATCTTCTGTTACACCGACCTTCGATGTTTAAGAAGATCAAATGAAGTCTCTGTGTGTGTTTGGAGATTTAACTCTAGTGTGGATATGATATTTGTTTATTTAATATTTAAGTATTATTCAATGATTGAATGTTAATTGGTGAAGAATTATTAAGATTGTTTAATGATAAATTATGGAATTAATTGTAATGTATTTATTAATATATAATATTATGTATTATATATTGCTATTATTTATTATTAATATATATAGTAGTATAATAATATATATAATATTATATATTATATAGTATACTAATTACTATAAATACTAATAGTAACTATAATAGTAACAATATTACTTAAATATATATTACTAATATATATAATAAATATAATAATAATAATAATAATAATAATAATTCTTTTTTAAATGAGAATTTTGGAAATAGAAAGATTGAAATTCTTTCTTGAATTTAGAAGACCATAAAAGAGAGAGAAAGAGAGAGGAAGATTCATCTTCGTATAAGTTGACGTTGACAGTATATAGTGGCTATCCGAATTGGTGACATGGACGAAGCATGCTAATATACGCGCTTTGAAAATGCAAATTTGGTCGTTTGGCTCCTTTGCAACGCAAATCGTAAGACCGACGGAATATTTTACTGATTTGCTTGTCCCTGTACGATCGGTTTACCACATTAAGGTGTTTCAACAGTTTATCCTAAGTTGTGGGTTACCCATCTCATTTTCTTATTATTCTAATACTATGAATAATATAGACAAATACTATTATATTTTATTTATTTTTTATAATCTAACAAGTTAGATACCTGACACATATATATATATATATAAATACATAGAAACACTATTGAGTTTTACGATCTGTTCAAAAATTGGTTTCTACATTTTTTTAACATTTAATTGTTAATTATCATTTATTAATTTATCATTTACATGTTAGTATGAGAATGAGGAAGTACATGAGGATGAGGAGAGTATAATACACTAAAAGGAGGATGTGCTGCAACTACTTCAGGGAGGAATTCTGATAACGAAACACGAGCTCGAGTCAAGCTCTCAATATTTTGCAAACTCGTCCCATTACCTCGTCATTATCTCATGTCAGTCTTCTCAACACGAAATAGACAGTATACTCATACATACATACATACATACATACATAGACACAGATATATTATACATAGAGACATAAAACACATAAAACCATGTATAAAACGACAACTCGACGTTTACGATTCTTGCCAGGTCTAACTCTCTCTTTCTCTCTCTCTCTCTCTTTCTCTCTTTTTCTTTTATTCTTATCTATCATTTTATGGTAGAAAGTTTATTATGCAACTAACATTAACTCAAGAACATGTATAATTTGCATTAACAATTTGAATGAACACAAAAAAAATCTAAAACACAACCACGAGAATATTAAAATCGTTTAATAGTGGATGTGTTTGTATATGTGTGGGTCTTTTTTTCTTTTTTATTTATAAACAATTCAAACACATTTCATGTTGATAATGAGAAAAAGATAATATTGTATTATAAAAATATATATATATTTTATAATTGGATATAATTATATTAATATTTTAATTATATTATTTTATATATTATTATTTTAATTATATAATTAATAATAATACAAATGTAATACAATAAATATTATATCCAATATTGGGATTTCTAGCACTTGAATACGTTATCTGGTGGCTAAATTCAAAATTAGAGTAGATAGGTCGAATTGCTACGATGTCACGTGGAATCTCTAGCACTTGAATACGTTATCTGGTGGCTAAATTTAAAATTAGAGTAGATAGGTCGAATTGCTACGCCACGCCCCCCTCCCAGAGATCCCAATACAATCTTTTGAAATTTATTTTTTATTTATTATAGTTAACTATCTTCTAACGATTATTATAGTATACACCCTTATGGTGGTAGGTGGTGGTTTGAAAATTTTCCAAAAGATTTTCTCCTGTTGAAATTCCATGCACGATCATCTCACGAGACAAAGATGAACGACGTTAGTAATCGTATGTGTGTTAGAAACCAGAGATAGAAGATGGCTGAGTGAGTGAGTGAGTGAGTGACTGAGTGGGTGGATGGATGGATGGATAAATGGAAGGGTGGGGGTTGGGGGAAGTATTGTCCATCATGCATTATGCAGGATAACGTATTAATAACGTACTACACGTTATTCCAATGACAGATTTTCAAACGTATGCTAATTTGAAACTTGATCGTCGTAGTCTCCGAGTCGTTGTGTTGTTGCTGCTTGGGATATCATCTCATCTTAATTTAATCTCGTATTATTAAGATAGGAAAAATGAGTCATGAGATAAATTTATTTTTACATTTGTTAGATGATACATTTAGAAAAGAAAGAATATTACTTTTTCTTGCGAATGTTCATTTAGTACGAGTGGTGACTTAATTATTTGAAAAGGAGTTGTGTTTTTTAATAATTTGTTTTTTTTTTTGGTGGGGATAAGTTGGAACAAAATGGTGACAGAAATTGATACTACGTGGGTCAATAGTCAATAGTTTAATAGTCAAAAAAAAGAAAGGAAAAGATTGAAAATTAATTTGTTGGGTTAGTTGCAATTTGTTGTAGATTTGTTTGTTTAATAATTTTTGTTTAATGCAACGTTAATTAATACTAACTCAATAAACATTAATGAAATCGAAAAGTAGGAACAAAATGGTGGCAAAAATATATACTACGTTGGTTAATACGTTTTACAGTAAAAAATAAAAATTAAAAATTAATTCCTTTAATTGCTAATTAGTTGCAATTTGTAGTAGATATTTTTGTTCTATAATTTTTATTATTTTTTTTTAATACAACGTTAACTGACACTAATGCAATAAAAATTAATAAACTAGTAAACTACGAATAAAATGGCGACAAAAATATATACTACGTAGGTTAATACGTTTTACAGTTAAAAAAACAAAAAAATAAGATTGAAAATTAATTCTTTTTATTAGTTGCAATTTGTAATAGATATTTTTGTTCGATAATTTTTATTATTATTTTTTTTTAATACAAAGTTAATTAACACTAACATAATAAAAATTACTGAACTAATCAACTGTTAGTTTGCCAACTGCTGTGTGAGGTGTAGTAAATTAGGTGACAACTGTTAGTTCTTATTTTCAAACCACTTTCTAGTTCGTTTACCCCATATGAATTTTGACTTCTCTTTTTCAACCCCCTTCCATCTATCCACCCACCCCTTTTTCTCGTTTTCGTATAGCGTAATATTTGACGCGACGAGACGTTTGAACAAAAAAACAAAAAAAAAGAGAAAAAATTGAAAAAAAATAAAAACAAAAAACAGGGAAAGCTAAAGTAAGAAGAAGAAGAAGAAGAAGAATAATAATAAGAAGAGGGGTGAGAGGGTGGAATAGGGGTAGAGAAAAAAAAAATCTGTGGTAACAGAAGGCCTCGTATAGAGTTTTTCGACGTATTGTTTGGGACGTGTGAGAAGAGTGCGGCCGAGTTGCTGCTCGAATCCCAAAGTCCCTAATGGAGGGAGAAATGTAGAAAAAGATAAAAGCTTAATGGACCAACCTTTTCTCTCTTCTTACCCTCCCCCCCCTTCCTCCTCCTCTTTTCCTATCTTTTTCTCACTTTCGTAGGAAAAGGGAGGACGAATTTCGAAAAGATCATTTCCACACTTTTGCACTACTCGCAAAACAGATGTTACCACATGTACATATAGAAACCCTCCCCCCTCCCCTGCTTGCAATTCTTATCGATTGTAAAGCATTTTTTTTAATAATACATTTTTATAACACATTTTTAATGCAACAATCTCACAATCGTTAAAGATTATGATAAATTTTTGATCTAACTTTCCTTTTTTTTTTTTTATTTCTTTCTGTTGTTTGTGATTTTCTTTTTTTTTTTTTTTATTTTCTATTCGTTTTTCAGCCCCTTTTTTGTCGCGTTATTCTTCGAATCGAAATAAATGGAAGGGTAGGATTGGGTAGGATAGGGTAGGATAGGGTAGGATAGGGTAGGGTTGGTAGGTTAGTGGTAGTAGTGTTGTGCTATTCAGAATTGCGCGAGAACCGAAAAAAATCCGTCTGCTCGATGTACTTTATCCCACCGAAATAAGGTCTGTAGTACGAGATAGGAAAAGTACTCAACGTAATCCTCTTTCTGCACAATGGTCAAGACGCATGGTACTGAAGATCAAAGAAGAACTCGAGGAACGGTGGGATTAGATATCCATGTACAAAGGAAACTAGTGAACTAACGCAGCTGTAATATTTCTTTTCCTTTTTTTTTTCTTTTTTTTTTTTATATTAAATTTTTATTTTTTTTTTTTTTTAAATTCATATTTTTAAAACACAATTTTCGTGATAAATGAAATTCTTCTTTCTTTCTTTCATTGATTTTTTCTTTCTTTCTTTCTTTACGTACAATCAAAAACAATTGTAAATATGAACAATTATTTTCTTTTTGTTGATAAATTGTTAATTAATTAATTAATTTCTTTTTTTTTTTTTAAATTTGAATTGTTGAAATAAATGAAAAGATTGGCATAGTATTCCCATTTGAAAAAGAAGACCCTAAAATGTAACAGTTACGAAACGTATACGGTATAATCGGATAGGAAAAGAAAATGGCAGACGCCTTTGCCATTGTAATCCTCTCTAAGATCGAAAGATTCGTATGAGCTTCGAGTGAGCTTCGAGTGAGCTTCGAGTGAGCTTTAACGCACGCTTTTTCGAAACCAGTTTCCTTTTTCCTTACCTTACGCCATACTTGCATTATTTGTACTACTGAAGTAGAGAAGATGGTGTGTGTGTGTGTGTCTGTAAAAAAAGAAAATAAAAAGAAGTAGAAGTATATAAATAATAATATATAATATATATATTAAAAAACAATAATAATAATAATGATAATAATAATAATAATAAAAATGAAACATTTAAAACTTTGTTAATCTCTCTTATCCAAAGATCGAACGAAACCATTCGTGCAAGTAGAAAAAGAAAGTAAAAAAGAAGGGTTGTAAAGAAAAATTGTCCAAGACACCACCCCTTTTCCCACACCCCCAATTTCACCTCTCATCCATCCCCTCCCTCCAATTTCACCTCTCAGCCACCCACCCACCCCCCATTTCACGTAGGAAACAAACTCGGTACTCGTTTCACGGTGGAACGCTCGCGAGTAGTAACGTCCTTCAAAGAAGAGGAAAACGAAAAGGGTGAGATAGGGTGGTAGATTGACTAGATGGGCTTCACGGGGGTTGAGGGGGGATTGCTGGATGAGAGTGGAAGGAATCGAGGATCAGAGTAAAGTTTCAATAACGTTAGTTTCGTGCCGGAGGCCCACCCACTCAACCCCCACAACCTTGTATTCTCTTTCTCTAGGTAGTCTGATAGGCCGCGAATAAATTTTCCCTGTTAGAAACTTCCGTTCCCATTAGCCCTTCGTATCTTATCGATGTGTATATATCTGTATATATATATACCGGGTGAAGCATTTAAAATAAGGACAAAATTGAAAAATGTGATTATTGTTAGTGTAGTTTTATTTTTTAAGGTTTCACTTCTAACACGTGTGATGATCTGCACACATGTTATTTTCATTCAACCTTGATCGAGCTACCTTTTTTTTTATTTTTTTAAGGATTATGGGTTAAGAAAAAGAGGTTATGTGATAATAAACAACAGTGTTGAAACGTATTTATGTATTTTAAATGAAAGTAAAAATATGTTTAGTTTCAATGAAATGTTTGACCCGTTATATAAGTTGTTCTTTTGAACGGGGAAAAAGAAGGGAAGGTTTAGGAAGGTTGAGGAAGGTTATAAAAGGGTGACTTGACTGTTCATAAAAATAATAAAAATAATAGGAAGACAAAAAAGAGGGAAGAGATATCAGGTGTGAAACAACACTGAGATGGTGTAATATTATAAAATGAGTGAAGAAAAGATGGGGGTTTAACATTTTCTAGATGAAAAGAGTAAATAAGCCATGAAATATTGCGAGGTGTGATTTTCCTAACCCCATTGTCGAGTTCTGGTAATAAAAAAAAAAAAAAAAGAAAGAAAAGAAGAAAATGGCGTTCTTTGATGAAAGGTCTAGGGATTTTTCCAACGATACTTCAGTCGTCTACTCTTTCTTTTTTTCTTCGTTCCTTTTAGAACGGGAAGGGGGTTGAAGGTGTAGGTTCTTTTCCTTCGATCTCTCTTGTATCCATCACGTGACCTGTCAACCCCATATGGGAAACGGGGCAGGAGGAGGAGGAGGAGGAGGGGATGAAGGTGGTTCGATCTTACCGCCATTTTCAATGACGTTAACGTCTTCGACCATCTTCGATCCTTTTGTGATTTTGATTACGTATCAACCACCACCAACCCCATTACTACCCCCTTCTATTTCTCTCTCTCTCTCTCTTAAAATGAGGTTAGGAAGTGACATCTATTCCTAGAAAATTGTCTAATCTCAAATGTGTTTTATTTTTTTACAAGCATTATTAATGTACCAAAAAGAAAAGTCATTTAATTACTCAATCATCCAATAATAGATTGGTCTACCAACGTAAGAAACTTAAAGTGACCACCTTCCTATCCCCCGTTGCTCATGTTTCTTTAACTTTCCTGTAAATTTGTTTCTTGTAACTAAGATTTTTTTAATGATTTTTCTTATAAACATTTTGTTTCTCTTTTTTTCTTTTTTTTCTTTCTCTCTCAACATGATTAACAAGAACCATGAAACAACCTGGGTAGCCAGTAACAGCAAAAATACCAAACCCATGAACATTTCCTACGTCGTCACACGACTCTCGTTAATCCTGCCGAGCAGTAAATCGATCACGTTTATGATTTTTCCATCGACGTTATACTCGAAAATGTATTGGTATAAGTTAGAAGAGTTCACACACATATATATATATATATATATATATATATATATATATATATATATTAGTATCACCGTCATTCGTGACGTATTCCCTCTCTCTCTCTCTTTTTATTTTTATTTTGTTTTTTTCCCTTTCCGCATATGCACATAAAAAAGTACACCCCCCTCCCCCATCAACGTTTTGATGATAGGGTTGTATGAGTTTGCAAAAATGCATACACACATATGAATGCACACATGTGAATGAGTTACGTGTTATTCGCGTGCGTATAAAACGCATATGCGTGAGAAGAGTGAAACGAATGTGTTTGTTTTTTTTTGGTACGAGACACTTGTATGTGTTTGTGTTGCGTTTTATGAGTATGTAGGAGGTATGTGTGGGTGTGTGTATAGTAACGCACATGCTTTATTATCGGCCGAATACGTTTTTCGTGTATTTACGAAGCTTCGATCGGAGTCATTCTCGAACTCTATCGTTTGGTACCAACCAACCCCCTCTTTTCAAACCCCTCGAGCCTGCAACCCCTTTTCTTTTTCTCTTTCATTCTAATTCTTTTTGTTGTACACAATCTCTTTCTTTTTCTCTTTTGATTTTTGCTTTTTCATTGTGATAATCGTTCGTGCGAGCAATCGATGGTTATGTATCGGCAACGGTCGTGTAAAACATCGGCTGACGATTTTCGATTGGTTCGATCTATGCAACGCTATGAAAAATAAAAAATATAAAAGAGAGAGGATGAATGAGATAGATAGATAGATGGATAGATGGATAGATAGATAGATCAAAAAGAAAGATAGAATGGTCGTTGAAGTTTGAAATACCAGTGTTGGTTGTATAATAGTTCGTTCAAAACAAAAATTCCTTCTTTTTATTTTTTTCTATTTTTTTTTTTTTTTTCTATTCGTGAAATCACATTTGAGTTAGAATTTCGATTTGCAGATTAATATAACGTCTCGTGGTTATGGTTAACATTTTTACATACATATATATAATTTATTATATACAATATTGTTTTGTACATATTACATTCTACATGTATTATATTAATTATCTTCTTAATATATATATATATATATATATATATATATATATATATAAATTATGTTTTACGTTGTTTGTCCGCAATGGACTCCTAAACTACTGAACCAATTTTGATAAAATATTGCACACTGTGTGCAGTTTCATTCAACTTAAAATATAGGATAGTTTATATCTCAATTTATAATTGCAATAATATTTTATTGCGAATTATTTGTTTATTAAGGTAATTCGTTGACTTAAAGACGTGTGTATCGGACTGATGATTGTGAGCCACATTAACAAACACATATATGGGTCTATAGCATTCTAAGGGTTAAACACCATGCAACAATAAATAACATAAAATTTTTTATTAATCCTATTATTATTATTATTAAAAAAAAAAAGGAAGAAATGAACAAACTCATTATGATTGGTACGAACGAATACGAAAGGCAACGAATTCAAACGTGAATTTTTCTTACTTCAATCTCTCTCTCTCTCTTTCTTTCTCTCTCTTACACACACACACACACACACACATACATACACACGTATTTAAATACATATACAGGGTATACAAGTGTGCATGATGATATACGTATATTTTTATCGCGACATTGAACGTATAGTAACATGAAAGCGTTTTCATTTATGGTGGTTTAACGTCGAGAAAACGTTCGTTCTTTTCCACCACCTTTTTCTCTTCACCTCTCCCTCACCCACCCACCCCCTCTCTCTCTCTCTCTCTCTCTCTCTCTCTCCACCACCACCATTCCTTCTTTCTCCACCTCTTTCTCTCATCTTCCTTTACGGCAATTTTCCGACTCTCGAGAAAGTAGAAATACCCGCAATGCGTATAGCTCGTTGCCTTTCCTCCCTTTCACCCCCTTCACCCTTCACCCTTTTGCCCCCTCCTTCTACATTTTCCCTTCTTTTTTTTCATCATCCCCCATTTTCCTCTTTCTTCTTCTCCTACTCTGTTACACTCTCTTTCTCTTCTTCTTCTTCTTTTTCTTTCGTGTATCACCTGCCCTTACCCCTTCTGGTTGGTTCCCTTTTTTGCCCTTCTACCTCCTCAACCCCGTTCACCACCAGCAGCCCTTCAACAGCAGCAGGGAGTGGTGGGGAAGGGGAAAGGGGAGCGGGAGTGGGAGGGAGGCATGTCGGTTACAAGTGTATTAAAAGTAAATTGGTGAAAGTGTAGACGTTAAGTGCGGTTTTCAAGCGAACTCTCTTCTTTGCCTCCCGAAAGTCTCGGGAATCGAATAAAGCCCCGCATTCAGAGAGAGAAAGAGAGAGAGAGAGAGAGAGAGAGAGAGAGAGAGAGAGAGGAATGGCAAAAGAAGTATGACGACGACTATGACGACGACGATGATGATGAAGAAGAAGAAAAAAAGGACCAATCTGTTCTTTCTCTCTCTCTTCCTCTCTCTTTCTCTCTCTCTCTGTCTCTCTCTCTCTCTCCATCTCTATCTTTGTATTTCTTTTTCTTTTTAAGATTTTATTTGTTTTTTTTTTTTTGTAAAGGACCACTACTAAGTTGAGATAAGAGATCTTTGATCGTGCTTGGTATTTCTAACTAATGCAAAAGAGATTTTTTATTTTTTTACCTCTCTCTCGAGATTTTCTTCCTTTTTTTTTCTTTTATTGATTTATTTATTATTTTTTTTTTTTAGGTTAAGTTAAGAGAAATTTAATTTTTGTACTCGAATCACAACTAGAGTCAACGAGATTATATTATATTTTATAGTTTTTTTTTTTTTTTATTATTAGGTAGTTTATTTATTGAAATTGTCGAGTATTCAGTGTTTTATTTATTTATTAATTTGTTTTGTATTTTTAATCAGTTAAGCGTGTTTGACGATTATATCCGTCATCGCTTGATTATCGCGACACACACCAGAGCGCGCACTCTGCTCACAGATCGCCATATTTAACTGGTTAAATGATAGATTGTATTTTCTTGTCATTTTTTGTATTTTATTTTTGTATGGTCTACAATTTGGATGAATAAAAATAAGATTTGAATTTATCGTACTTATAATTATTAGATCGATAATCGAAATTAATATTTATAATATTAAAAAAAGGAGAGAAAAATCCTATCGTTATCGATAAGAAGAAAAAAAAAAGAAAAAAAGGAACACATTGAGAAAAAGTTTCTCAACGAAATTGTGATTTTTATCACGAATGACTCATAAACGTGACTTATATTGTGAGTCAATATGTGTGTGTATTTGTGTGTGTGTGTTTTTTTTTATTCGATAAGAATCGATACGAGAAATTAATGAGTCTGACTTGTTGTACGTAATTAATCAGTATTTCTCATTTTAAAATAAATTCCATGAATTTTATCTTTGTGTTTTTTTTATTTTTTTTTTTTAAAGTACAATCGAAATTTAATATTGAATGTAAATGAGACAAAATTTCGTCATTTTATATTTGATGTATTCCATTTTTT
>NW_015149066.1:203510-217436 GCF_001465965.1 Polistes dominula | reverse complement strand
AATATGTTTGTCCACTAATAATTTCGAAACTATTCGACTTATTTTCATGAAATTTATTTTATTTCACTTAGTGATTTTTTTTCAACTTAGCACATAGCACAATTTTTTATCGCGACTTTTTCTTTTTTTTTTTTAATTACTTTTTATTATTAATTTAAAGATTTTTATTTAGAGGTTATCCAGGTTCTGTAAGATTCTTTCAATAGATGACACTGTATTACAATTCAATTATTTCGATATATTCATGTCTCGAAGCTTGGTTTTCTTTAAAGAAACGTAGAATTGAACAAAAATCCTTGGCCATTTTCTTCTTGAGAACAAAAAAAAAAATAGAAAGAAAGAGACAAAATAACGAAAGATGGATTCTCGTTTGAAATGCAACTCGCGTACGGCAACTTCTCTTCGGCATTCGAAAAGTGCATCCTCTTTACACACACACATACACACACATATTCACACATAGATAGGATATGTAAATACATATGTATATAGGAAGCATACACGTGTTTCTCTCCCTCTCTCTCTCTCTCTCTCTTTCTCTCTAATGTTTACTTGGTAGTACGTGCGAGATTTTACGTAATACGCTACCAACCTGACGCACGATTCGCGACCAGAGAGAGGTGCCTAAAACGAGATCCTAGACAATCCTCTCTTTCCCTTCATCTCTCCCCCTCCTCTCACTATCCCCCTATATATATCTCTCTCTCTCTCACTCTCTTTCTCTGAATGTGCTGTAACAGGCTGCAGAAACGCATCGAAGTACCCGTACGTGTTGGTAATTCGAGGCGACGCGTTATGATCTCGATATGTGTTGGCCAACCAACAAGAGAGAAACCTGTTCGAAACGATCAGAACTCGAACATTTCGAGTGTACGTGCAAACTTATGCGTTTTGCGTGTTCTCACGCCGTTAAAACGTTTCTAACGAGTCCACATATGTATTTAATCATATGTATATATATGCATATGTATGTCTATGTGTAGAATTATATAGGATTTATAATAGTATTTGTTTTATCTATGCATTCACAATTTTAGAATTTTGATTTTTAGTTGAATCTGTGTAGGATTGTTTTATTATTTTTATTATATGTGTTGTCACATGTGTTTAATTATATATATGTGTGTGTAGAATTATATAGGATTGATAATAGTATTTTTATTTTATCTATGCACTTATGCACTCACTATTCTAGGATTTATAGTTGAAATTGTTGAAATTATTTTATTATTTTTATTAGATGTCTTGAGTATATGTGTTATGTTGTCACATTCTTCAATGTGTGTTATATATAATATTAAATGTGTTGAATGTGTATATATTATGTTGCATATTCAATGTATGTTTTATGTATGTATGTATGTTATGTATAATGAAAGATGAATATTATTTGATGTATTAAATATATATATATATATATATATATACTGTGTTTCATATTGAATACATGTTATTATGTATTTAATATGTTGAATGTATGGATTTGTGTATGTTAATATATATTTTCATTGTATGTTATATGTTGAATACTAAATATGTGTATGTACTCATATGTGTTATAAGTATGTATGAATGTATATTTTATTAGTGAGTGTTGTGTGTTATGTGTAGGTGAATTCATTCATAAGTTTGATAAATCATGTTAAATGGATGTGTATGTATATATATATATAATTGCAATTCTATTAATTTTCCTTCGAAGCTCGTTAAAACATCCGAGTTATTTGTTTGAATATATTCAATGTGACGATTGCGTTTTAATTAGTCATCAACGATTTAAAAAGTTTCAAAAGTTAGTACACTTGAATAATATTCAACATCAGAGAGAATTGGGGAAGAAAATTTCTCTCGTTTCATTCGTTATCTTTTGCTTTTTTTTTTTCCACGAACTAGAGAGATAGAACACACACACACACACATACGGCTTATAATTATTTATCTGAGAATGAATTTTTTAATCTTTCATACTTGATTCTATTTTTTTTTTTTTGGTTTCAGGAATTCGTAATGCAAACAATTTGAAATTCTGCTGTGGCTCACAATCAGTCACGTATTTAAGTCAACGAATTACCTTGTACCCCCATCTGTTAGAATCTTATCGAATTAATAGAGATAATCATGACTCTTTGTTAATAAACTAATAATTCGATTATAAATTGAGATATAAACTATTCTATCTTTCAAGTTGGATGAAACTGCATACAGTATGCAAAATTTTAATAAAATCTGTTCAGTACTTTCGGAGTTCATTGCGGACAAACAATGCGACATGTAATTTATATATATATATATATATATATATATATATATATATATATATTAAGAAGATTGATAATCTGATTCATTTTATTAAAATAATTATTCAAAATGTCCCAATTTATCTTTGCATATTAGGAACTAATTATTATATATATATAGTTATAATGATACAAGTCATAGTAATAATAGAAAATAGGACTCTGAGTTTCGAATTGAGTAAGAGAAGCATTGAATGTTGTATAGGTAGCAAGAAACTACTACTACTACTATTACTATTACTATTACTACTACTACTACTACTACTACTATTACAAACCCGTGAGTCGAAGCAACCCTATAAACGCAAATTAACGAGACTTTTAAGCACGGATTGGTGCCGGGTATTACCCCTAGTTTGAACTATTTACTAATTCTACCTAAAGAGCTTCCACCTAGATCGGATTCGTCTACGATTATGAGAACATTATACCAATTACTTCCTTCTTTTATTTTTTTTTTTCATTTTACCAATATATTATAATTTTATATAATTACTCATAATCAAATTATGATCAAACATATAAATATAAATATGTGTGTGTGTGTGTGTGTGTTATATTAACATTTGTGATTTTTCATTATCAAAATAACATTACAAATATTATTTAATGTTTCAACATTATTTCATATAATATTGTATGTCATATTAATATTGAAATTTTTCATTCAATCATTTGTTGTAAATAATCAATGATTATTTATTTAACAATATAAATTTTTAATAATATAATTAAATTATATTTTATCAATAATTGTTCATAATCAAAATAACATTACAAATATTATTATTTAATCACTTGACTGTCGAATTTAGTTTCAAAAGATCACCATTTCAGGGTACAGATTTAAAAACAAGCAACGACCGATCATTTCTAAATAATTGTTTTTCATTATTTCAATTTAATTTCTTCATAATATTATTAAATTCAATTTTATCAATGATTATTTTTTATAATCAAAATTATTCAATTTTGTTGATATGATAACTAACATTACCAACATAAATAATTTGCTTTAATGGTACCCACATATATGTATGTAGTATATCGTATGCTATGAGAATGTGGTGATGAACCCTGTTCATCGTAAAGGCTTAGGAAAGGAAACTGCACCCTAACAACCCTCCCTCATCCCCTCCTCGTTGATACACGTTCATGTAAATAGGTGATTTTGGTTGGTCCTTTCATTAGCCCGTCGTTTTGTTTATTTCGTAGGGATGAGTCCTTTGAAACATTGGGGCTCTTTTAGCATGATCAGAAATAGATAAATAAATAGATAGATAGATAGATAGAAAGATACAAACATTACTTAAACTTTACTCATTCCAATTTAAACCCTTTAAACCCTTACCCTTTTTTTTATATTTTTTTTTTATTTAATTCTAACATGAGTTTGTTAATGTAAGTTTGTTTTTAACGACGTTTAATGAATCGTTCACTCTTTTCAACACATTTCAACTACATCAAAGTTGCATTTGGTGTGGTGTGGCTCAGGGTGAGTAGGGGGATGAAGGATAGGGGGTGGGGTGGGGAAGGGTGGGGAAGGGGTAAGATTAATTACAAGATATTTCTTTTAATGGTATATAGAACAAAATAATATCGTTTTTTTTAATTTTTTTTGTGAAACACTAACAACTTGTGGTAATAAACGTTAATTGTGTCAAATAATTCGATCAATTAAACTAATTGATTGGGTTGTTTTTTTGTTTGATTTGGTTTTTTTCTTTTTTTTTCTTTACAAGGAAACATTAATGGGGAATTATGAGAGATAAAGTTTAAAAATAAAAATGAGTTGTGTTAATAAAAATCATGTGAAAGTGAGGGAATGTGTGTTCTTTTACTTTTTTTTTTTTTTTAATTTTTTTTTATTAAATTCTTAAGATATTACTCATTCATTTTCCTTCTTCCTCTTTTCATATATATATATATATATATATATATATATGTGTGTGTATGTTTTGTTATCTTGCGAACGTGCTATTTGTAACGTAGTTCTTTTTCTTTTCTTTTTTTTTTTCTTCTCGTAATTAATTGCCTAATAATAATAATCATAATAATATTTTTTATACAGTCTGTTGCAAAAGTTGTGTTATGGTTGAAGTAAAAAAATAATTATTGAATATATATTAAATTATATATAAATTAATAATAATAAATGTTAGATAGAGTATTACAGTGTATTTTATTTGGAATAAATAATAATAATTAGGAATTTTTAGTTATGGTGTTGTTTAAAAAAGTATTTATTTATCATTTAAATAAGTTGTAARATAATAAGCTATTGTCAATTAATTTACAATAAATTAATAATATTAATAAAATAAAATATAAATTAACATATATTGTAATATTAATTTAAAATTAAATTTAATCATTTATTAATATATTAATTAAAAATATATTGTTAATATTGATTTAAATTAATATTACAAAATACAAATTTTAATTTTAATTTAAATTAATATTACTATATATTTTATTTGTAATTTATTTTTATTTAATTATTTACAATAATTAGGAATCTGAAATTATTTGTTCAGTTATTTAAAATACTATTGATTTACAATTCCAATACTCTTGTAAAATAAAATAAAATAAAATTAATCATCGTTTTACTCTCTTCCATAAAACAACCTTTGCAACATTTGTTATTTCGAAATTTTAAGTAAAACAGATAAAAAAAAAAAGAGAAATTCTAAATGACAAGAAGAATTCCACGAAAATGTTCACTCAGTTATTATCTTTGATAAAATACAAATATGTGTAAAGATGAAAGAAAGTATTCGATGATCTAACCAACTTGTGTGTGTATGTGTGTGTGTGTATGTATGTGTTTTGTTTCCTTCATGTCTCGTCAAGTTCATCAAACATACAAAAAATCTACGATGTAAATAAGATGTATAAATATATNTATATATATATATATATATATATATATATATATATATATATATATATATCTCATTCGAACGAGTGAGAGAATAAAAGAAAGAAATAGAAATAGAAAAGGTTAGGAGAATTGGTGGCAGAGGAAGGGGGGGGGAATGTGGTTTAGATAGAAGAGAACACACACTATTTGGAACTAACAAACATTATTATTTACGAAGTGTTATATACCCCGTGTTATTTACTTTAGATTTAACGTTTTGTTAGAGTAGAAGAAGATCATCGTCGTCGTGTGCCACCGGAATAAGGAAAGACAAAACAAAAATATATTCTCACGGTTAGAAAGTTGATCCTATTACCATTTTATTATACGATTTATGCATTCTAATCTGTGCTACGTGTACAATAGATTATTTGAGTATGTATTTAATACATATATTTTTAATTTATGTATATATATATAGTTTAATATTAGAACTAGCAGAGATAATTATGACTCTTTTCTTAATAAACAAATAATACGCGATTAATAAAATAATATTGCGGTTATAAATTGAGATATAAACTATCTTATCTTTCAAGTTAGATGAAATTGCACACAGTGTAGAAAATTTGATTAAAATCGGTTCATTAGTTTAGGAGTCCATTGCGGACAAACAACGTGACACGTAATTTTTATATATATATATATATTAAGATAATTATTAATTATAAATTTAATATTAATTAAATATTAATTAAATTAAATAATATAATAATACGTTATTTAAAAAATAATTGTAGTTTTTTTAATTAATAATAATTTTATTAGTTAGAATTAATTAGAATTGTTATTAGTTGAGGTTAGGTTTATTTGTAACAAACAATCGTATTTCAAATTAAATTACAAAATAATTTATTATTTAAATTTACCTATAATTAGTAATTTCTTAATAATATTTTATTGTTATTTTGTATTGTTAATATAATTTTGCATTTTTTATATTTAATATTATTTCATAGTTAAACATAATTAACTTAAATTACATTCAATCATTGATTATCTAAATTTACCCATAATTACTAATTATTTAATATTATTTTACCGTTAAATCAATTAACTTAAATTACATTCAATCAACGCGTTAAATAACAAAACCTAACCTAACTTTTTTTTTTTTCAAAATCAATGCTATAAAAATTCAATGATAATATTTACATACTAATTATATCCTAATATCCATTAAACTGTAAATATAATAAAAAATGATATATAGGAATTAAAATAAAATGATAAGATAATTCGAAGTGAAAAATGTATTCGTAGAAAATGTATTAAAGTAACGGATAATAACTAATATTATAATTTAAGATAAAGATAAAAAAAAATAAAAAAAAAAAAAGAAAACGACCAAAAAAAGATAAAAATTGATAGAGAGAAAGGACAACCGGTCAAACGAGCTCATCTTCGACCTTCATTCATCGGCCTTTTAACCAACACATTCCGATCAAATTCTATGAGATTCCATGTGAGTCCTACTTTCGTACTTTTGTGTGACCCCAAAAGAAAAAAAAAAAATCTTTGGGTACCTCTTAATCGATTATTATCTTGTAACGTAGGCGTCATAAATATCAAACCTTTCAAGCCTATCAAACCTATTGCTTTCCTTTCATATTTCTTCAACATCCCCCTCTCCACCAACTCCCTCCATCTTTTCCTAACCTCCCACCAAGTTAGTCTTTCTTTCTTTCACTTTGCTAGATTATTATTAAGACTCTTACTTAGGTTTCTGGGAAATATCTTCTTTCCTTTAGTCGTGCAATTAGTATCCTCGATCTTAATTGGATCGAACTTAGTATGTCTTAGATTTACCGATAAGATTTTCTTAGGTTATGTGTGTATATGTGTAAAGTAGAATTATTAAATTAACGTTCTCGCATTTCTTTCAGTAAAACGTAAACGACCTAATGAAATAACTTAATATTTATTATTATCATCTATTATTTTTATTATTATTTAAGATTACTCAATTTTATTGATAAAGTTAGGTTAGGATGAAAATATATTTAATCGATAATATGTTTCTTTTTATTTTATTCTGTATGTTTGAATACTTTTGAATGGAATTTATTTTATTTGATTTATTTTGAAAATTGTGTTGAAATTTACAGTAGTGTATTAATATGATTATACTGTATGTATATATATATATATAGTATGTATAATTAGGAAACATTAATCTTCTTATGTGAACTAACAATTATGTATGACTTCAAAATTACATAGGAAAAGTTATTTTGGATTATTACGAAATGACAGACAGGTAACCTAACGTAATCGTTATTTCTTGTAAAATGAATTAGTCAAATGTAATTGTCTATTTTTATTTTTATTTTTTGTATTTTTCTTGAGGTTAGCGAGAAGATTTTGTTTTTTTTTTAGTTTAAAAGGATATAGGTGGTTTTTTTTTATTTTATTATCTTCAACGATCTTTTAGACTTCGTCATAGTGTTTTTTTTTTTTTTAAGTGAATTAAATAAGAGAAAGGATAGTAAAGAAAGAAAGAAAGAAATAAAAATGAAGAGAGAGAGAGAGAGAAAAGAAATTATGGTAGAGACTCTTGTAATAAAGAGGTTATGTGTTACATGGTGTATGAAATAAAACGTTATGTGAGATTTTTTAACAGGATAATAAAAATAAAACGTATGTTCTATTTTCATTTCATCTCGTTCGGATTGTATAATAAATTTTGATTTTGATTCAAGTAGTTACGTGACAATTATGACACTGATCAAAATTTCATTGTAAGTGAAATTATTTAAAAAAAAATATATATACCTTACAATTATTTTAATATTATTATTTTAATATTGGTGGTTTTATTATTATTAATATTGTAATATTTAGAATGCAATTATATTAGAAAAAAAAAAAAAAAAAACCAGTAAATGTTAACGTAGTCATTTGACATTTTTGAACTGTCATAATAACTGATCATGTATATCAAATTGAAAACACAGATCGATATAACTTTATATTGATTATTTATTAAATTATTAAATAATAATGAATTATTCAAACGTATCATACTGATAATATTATTTACTGATAAATTAATTAACTTTCTTTTATATAACGCTAGGTGGTTGGTGGGTGTACGTGATGCGATTTAAACAAAAATATTCGTTCCAATTGAATGATTTCATTAATTAATTATACAAGTTAATATAATTTAATTATAGTAATCTTTTATAAATAAATTTATTTATTTATTATTCAACAAATGATTTACGTAGTGTTAGAATTAAATGAACACGTTGTAATAAAAATTAGTTTTAAAATATGCGATTTAATTATAAAAAAAAAACAACACGATAATAATCAACGATTATCATACGAGAAAAAATATATTTTTTTATTAATAATATTTTAATTAATTAATTAATTAATTGATAAATTTTCGTATTTATTTAATTAATTAAAAATATATCAAAAAAATAATTCGCGTATTTAGAATGAAATTAATCTGATTGTAATAAATAATTAATTGTTTAAACATATTGTATTTATTTATAAAAAAACCGTATAACAATAATGACAAGGATGATCATAATGTGAGAAGGAAAATTAGACAAGTGTTATAGTAGTAGTAGTTGTAATACTAGCGTAGTATCTAGTCGCGGAGAAACGAACGGGTGTTCTCGTCATCGTTCGGGTAAACTCGGTCGCCGAGCAGCTGCTTCGAAACTCGGAAAAGGCTCAGTCGCTTCGCGCGCTCCAAACCGAACGTGTCGTCTCGATTCATTTTCTCTTTCTTCGTCCGTGTCGTTGGTTCACGTATTATAGTTAACATCTTCTTATTTTTTTTTATTTAAATAAATAATTAAATAAATATATATCTAACAATTTCACGTAATAATAATAATAATAATAATAATAATAATAATACGTGTAATAAATTTAAATAATTGTAATCATTTTTAATAAGTGTTCGATTTCGGTGCAATTTCTTTTTTTTTTTTTTCAAATTTTTATTATTAAAATTATTATCATTGTTATTATTAAATATAAATGTATGTTCCTTATATATATATATATCTATGTATAAGGTTCATCGTATGATTTATTAGTAGTTTGAGAGTTTTGTAGTTTTTGTATTTGATACAATTTAATTAAACAAAAAAAATTCAATTATTGTTGCAAAATCAAAAAAAAAAAAGAAAAAAATTAAAATAAAAGGAAGGGTAAGAGGGGGTTAACAAAAAAAAAAGACAAATAAGTTTCGAGTGATTCGTCGATAGATATTTCGTAAAGTAAGAGTTCTTCTTACCTAGTTGTCATTTAAAAAGAGGTTTTTTTTTTTTCGAGAGGTGGAACGACAGTTTGAAGATAAGAAAAAAAAATATCAAGAAGAAATAGAAGATAGAAGAAGAAGAAGAAGAAGAAGAAGAAGAAGATAAGAGATAAAAGATAGAAGATAGAAAAAGAAGAATTAAAAGTAGAAGTAAAAGTAGTAGCAGCAGCAGCAGCAGTAGCAGCAGAAGTAGAAGTAGAAGTAGAAGTAGAAGAAGAGAAGAAACTCACCGCATCTGTGACATAGGAAAAGGAGGTGAGTTTTAGAAAAAAGGAGACGAGAGACAAACCATTGGAAAAGTTTATACGATGAAAAGGGACGTGTGTGTGTGTGTGTGTGTGTGATCTCTCGTGAGAGAAGATCCCTTACACCCTTTTTCCCTTCCTTATTTACGAATGTAGTTGAACTTTCATCGGGAAAGTGCATCGAGGAAGATGGTCTTTTATCTTCTTTTTCCTTGTTTTTAGATTTTTTTTTTTTCTGTATAATATTTTTTTATTTTTTTTTTTTTATATTTTTCTTTCTGTCTTTTTTTTTTTTTTTTTTTTTTTTTTAATAGAAATCATGGAAGAGTTTCTCGCATTAGTTTTAAATGAACGGAACAACGAGTGTTTTCTATATGATTTGTTTTATCATATGTTGCTTGAATAAATTTGAATTATTATTATTATTATTTATTATTATTATTATTATTGATCATTTTTTTTCTTCTCACATTAGAATTCTAGGAAATAGAATAATGAATGAATTATAATTAAATTTGCAATTTAAATAAATTTTTTTTATTATTATTATTATTGTATTTTAATTGGTCGTTTGTTGATTCGTTTGTTTATATTATTTATTTAAATTATCTTCTAATTTTTTTTCTGTGTAATTTTTTTTCTTTTTTTTTTTAATTGCCTTTCCGCTTGTTTTTATTCTTTTTTTCTTTTTTGGTAAGAAATGTTTTTGTTAGATGAACGAATTGAGTGTGTTATATATATATATATATATGTGTGTATGGGGATGTAGGAAGGATAAGGGTAGAAAAGAATATATTTACTTACATAAGAAACATTTAGATGATTTATTAACAGAGTACGTCAGCAAATAAAATGAATGAATGAATGAATGAATGAATGAATGAATCAACGAATAAGATATCTTGAAATTGAAGAGATTGATAAACAAATCTTATTTCTAACTGTTAATTATTATTATAACATTTATTTATTAAATTAGAGGAAAAACAAAATATAGAGAATTAAATAAATAATAAATTAATAAATTAGTTTAAATATCTATTGATTAGATAGTTGAAAATTAAATCCCGTTAATCTCATAGCTTTTGTAATTATTATTACATCATTTATTTATTATTATTCAAAATGAAAATAATAATATTAGGTCGAGTCATAAATAACTTCCGTTTTTTTAATGAGACAAAGAAAGAATGGACGCTTTTCTGCGACTGATAAGTGCAAGACACCTTTCATGGAGTTTTTCTTTTTTTTTTTTTGCACTCTTTGCAATTGTTCAACGTATCTATTGGATTTTGCTCTCAATATTACCTTTAAAAGGTTCATCAAAGTTGAAAATACGTCCCTGCACTCGGTTCATCTTTTAAGATCGTATCTCCAGAACGGAATTTTACAAACCAATTTCTGACTGCCTTATTAGTTATCAGTCCTGCACTGTATAAGCTGTATATTTATTCAATTGCCACTTTAGTGCTATTGCCTTGTTGTTTCAATTCTTAAAGCATTACATGGTCGAATATGCACTTTTTACTATCCATTACAGTGGTTAAGAAAAAACGGTTAAATGTAACATTGATTACATAAAAAAAGGTTGACAGAAGACTAAACTGAATCCTCATCTATATACAGTGATATCAAAAATTCGTTAGTTTCGGTGACTTATATCTTAATATATATAAATTACGTGTCACGTTGTTTGTCCGCAATGGACTCTTAAACTACTGAACCGAATTTAATCAAATTTTGCACACTGTGTGCAGTTTCATCTAACTTGAAAGATAGGATAATTTATATCTCAATTTATAATTGCAATAGTATTTTATTAACGTGTGTATCGGACTGATTGTGAGTCAGCACAGCAACGCGTTGCAGGGAACCCCTAGTAGTAGGTAAATACGAAAAATAGATTCTACATAAACGCATCGGAAGTTACTTATGACTCGATCTAATATACAATAATGAACAGATAAAATACCTCGAAAATATTTTTGATTAGATAATTAAAAATCAAATTCTGTTAATCAATCTGTTAATCATCAACATCATCATCATCATCATCATTATCATTATTATTTATTTATTTATATATTTATTAATATTTCTAGAGAAAGAAATAGAAGAGGTTTGGTGATAAGGGGGATAGATAGAGATAGAGAGAGAGATAGATAGATAGAGAGAGAGAGAGAGAGAGAGAGAGAGAGAGAGAGAGATAGTGAAAGAGAAAGGGAAAAAGGGAAAAGGGTGATGGTTTGATGGTTAAAAGCAAAACGTAAATTATCTGTCGTTGAGATAGAATCGTAAATCCTCGTTTGTTGGTGACATTTGTGTACCGTTTAACAGCCAATCGCCGTTTATTTTTTCAACCCCCAACCCTTTAGTACGATAATTCGCGTTGACGTACTAGTATTAGTATTAGTATTAATAGTAGTAGTGATATATATATATATATATATATATATATATATATATATCTTTGATCATATCGGTTGGGGGAAAAAGTTGTGTTGTGTTGTGTTTGTTGCTTCGATCCAAGTTGAACACGCTTTTTGAATTTTCTATCTTTTTCACACTCAGATTTATACTCTCTCATACTCACTCATTCACTCTCATTCATTCACGTTCAGTCAGTTGTATATGACGTTTTCACGGTATTTCCATAATTTTCAAACTAAACTCGAGTCGTGTTTGAAATCCGATCGATGATTTAACGAATAATGACTGCAACGATATTATCGTTGGATTGAAGGGGGGCAAAGAAAAAAATATTATAAAATATATTTCTTATTAAAAAACAAATAAATTATAATATGAATAATATATAAATAAATATTATATTAATTATTATATCATTATCGCGTAGGAATTTGTTAAATTACTACCATTATTTATTATAAACGATGTATTAGCAATTAATAATTATATAATATAAATTAATTATATGTTAATAATTGTATAATAAAATTTCATTATAATAATTTTAATATATATAAATTACGTGTCACGTTGTTTGTCCGCAATGGATTCTTAAACTATTGAACCGATTTTAATCAAATTTTGCACAATGTGTGCAGTTTCATCCAACTTGAAAGATAGGATAGTTTATATCTTTTAGTTTATAACAGATGGCGGTATAAGGTAATTCGTTGATTTAAAGACGTGTGTGTATCGGACTGATTGTGAGCCACAGCAACGTGTGGCGGGGCATTCCTAGTATTTTATATAAATATTATAAAGAAAAATCTAATATTATATGAATATTTTATTTCTTTTTTATTTATTTTTTTTTTACTCAAAATTTACATGATAAATATAATTACACGATAAAATATAATATAAATGTATGTGTGTGTGTGTGCATATTTTAAATGTACGATTTAAACGTTTAATGTAATACACATGTTTTAATATCATTTTTTTTTATTCTGTCTGTGTGTGTGTGTTTAAGTATGTGTATTTAATAATAACATATATTTGATAGGTTTAAAACACACACACACATACACATATGTAAATATTATTTCAAATTTCTATATCATATTGAAATTTTAATTTTAAGATTGATTTATTCATGCTATTAACTTTAAGTGCAACACGTTCGACGTTTCATCGTTCTAGCGTACTTTTTTATTTTTTTTTTTTTTTAATTTTTCCTCCAATCCTGTGTACGAAGCCGCCACTACCACCCACCACCACTACTACCACCACCATTCATCTGATGAAATATTCATATTTTTCTATGGACGTCGAACGCACCGATGCGAAAACGCATAACGCGTCATCCTCTCTCTCTCTCTCTCTCTCTCTATATATATATTTTTGCGTTCGCTAAATGGGAAACTTACGTTATATGTAGATTGTAGATACAACCTTTATACATAAATATATATATATAGATATATACAGGACGTTTTAAAATATGCGGGTGCAACTTCAAGGGTGGTTTCCCGTACGATCAAAAAAAAAAAAAAAAAAAGAAGAAAAATAAATAATACAAATAAAATCATTTTTGTTTTCTACATTTTGTTTTTATTTTTATAAACAATTAACCCTTTGTGAAAAAATGCTGAATACTTTTAATGAAAATGTTTTCTTTATCATTAACCAGATTTTAATAATAAATTGTATTTAAGGGGAGAGGAGGGGGAGGGAGAGAGGGAGAGAAGGGGG
>NW_015149066.1:166188-193846 GCF_001465965.1 Polistes dominula | reverse complement strand
CCACCACCACCCCATCCCAACCTACAGCCAACCCCATCTACTATTTTTCTCCCTCTCTCTTTCTCATTCGTTTACTCTTTTACCAAATCTCCTATTCGTTATGAACTCCGCCATTGCTATCACCCTATTCTCTTTATTTTGATTTAATTTTATTTCTTCTCTGATAAAACGATTTTTCCTGTACCACAGCATTCGTGAAATATTTGGGAGTTTTTTTTTTTTGTTCTTTTGCAAATATTTCTTCAAACAAAAATCCTCAGACCGCCAAGTTTTACTGGGGGGAAAAAATGAATTTCGAAATAACTGTTATAGTTGAAGGCTTCGATCACGCGCTCAGAGATGGCGCGCGTAATCAATGTCGTCATCATTGGACAATTTAAAATCTTTCAGAGAAATTCTGCGCGAATTTTTTATATTAATTTTAAATAATATTGAATCAATCTTAATGAAATCTATTTTATTTCGTATGATTTTGTTCAATTTAGGATATAGGTTAGTTTTTAGTTAATTTTCGCGATTATTTGTTATTTTTTTTTATTACTAATTTAAGAATTATATTATTTAAAGGTTATCTCTAGATCTTAAGGCTACTGTAAGTTTTTAGTAAATGGCGTTGTATTACAATTCATTTTATGGAGGGTGGAGATAAGGAGTATCATCTTCGTATATGAAAAGTGTCCATCGAAATGCATTCAATTAGGGTGGCGCCACAGTAGCTTTAGGGTAAATTTTAAAGGAAGCGCCAAATATTATTAGAGTAGGATTGAGAAATAAACAAGGAACACAACATTTTACCCATAATTGTTTTGTTATTCATAATACTTTATCAAATTAAATGATAAAAAATCAATAAATGTACTATTTACAATTCACGAAATAAAATCACTCTAGCTACACGTTGTTTTCTCATAATAATTCTTTAAGGTTATATTTTACTACATTATTACATAACTCGGCATACTTCAATTCGTTTACAATTGCTACATTCATACCATACCTTTTGTCTACACCAGCGCCATTCTGGAAGGTTTTTCAACTATTATTTATAGAAAACGCTGGACACTTTTTCACAATTACATTATTTTGTACTACGCAAGTAGTTGACATTTTCAATAATTAACTACTTTAGTCGGCAATAATATTAAATTATTTTAATAAGGCATACTTCAATTCGTTTACAATTGCTACATTCATACCACACCTTTTGTCTACACCAGCGCCATTCTAGGAAGGTTTTTCAACTATTATTTATAACATATGCTGGACACTTTTACAAATTTTCTCCGATAACAGAGATGTTACTCCTTACCTTTACCCTCCATAAATTATTTCAATTTGCATACGACATAACCTTACTTTTTCTCATATATTCTCATATAATTAAACTATATACATATGGTTTAAACTGTATGAAATGTTACGAAACATTCTGGAAGAGAAATTTATCCTATAAAAGAAATATATATATTGGATAGAGAAAGAGAAAGAGAAAAAGTAAGAAAAAGTGTGATACGATCTAGAAAAGTGAGAGTGGCACGGATTTGAGAAGATACAACACAAATACATACAACACACATACTAGGACTGGGTTATCGACCGCTCTATTAAATATGCAACGCATAGAATGACATAACGAACTTGTGTTTGTGTATGTGTGTATATGTGTCTGTGTGTATCTGTCTGTGTATCTGTCTGTATGTCCTCGTAACGAACGAAAGTGAGAACCTACGATAATTCATCTACGATAGCGAGACGTTTTGATGATTTAATCAGAATTTAAATCAATCAATTTTTTATTCCATTTTATTATCAGAGAAAGAGAAAAACAATGAAAGAATGCGAATGAAAACGAATGAATGAATTTAGGTTCAATTTAGGTTCAATTTAGGTTCAATTTTTTGATCGTAAGTAGTAAATGTTAGTGAGAATAATTATTTTGATTAAAACTAGTATTATTGGTAGTTAAAGGGTAACGTTGATGAATTTTATTTTAAATTGAAGAGATAAACTAATTGAAAATTTATTATATTTTTTTTTAATAATATTATCAATAAAAAATTCAATGACATAAACGTGTTATACGTTATCGTACATTTCAATTAAAATATCAATAAAAAAAAAAAAACGTGACATTTGTACAGGTATTCATTCAAAGTACATTTTATGATAAGATAATGAAATTCTTTTCTTTTTTTAAATATTTTTTTGTTATTTTTTTTTTTAATTTTCCTCTACTCTTCTACTTTTATCTAGAAAACAAAAATAAAAGAAATAAAATCGAGTGTAGGAAAGATATTTTAAAAATGAACGTTATTGATTTACGTCAATGCATTTCGAACGTGATCCTCCCATTGAACGTGTTTTTTAAAATGGGGGAAACCAATCCTAGTAAACAAACGATTTTTATATTTTTATTTTTTTGATTTTTTCATTCTTTGATCTCTTCTCTCTCTCTCTCTTTCTTTCTAAAAAAAAAAAAAAAAAAATAAAAAAAAGGTTTCATTTTCTAGCTATCAAACAAAATTTTCCAATTTATACAAATATTACAAAAAATCTACAAACAGACCCACATATATACATACACAGAGAGAAAGAAATTATATTTTATCAAGTTTTCATATATTTTTTGTATTCCAAGTTATTTTTTTTCTTTTTTTTTTACGTATCGTCACACGTTGAACGTTTATTGGTTCGCAATCGATCAAATAGATTTAAATGTTTGTAACTGTGAGTAATATAGTCTCAACCATTTCCATTTGTAAGTTTTTTTTTTGATTTTTTGAGAAAAACATTTTTTAAATCGTAGAAAAAACAATTTTTTTCCCCATTTGATCTTTCAAAACGATTTGTCCAAATGCAAACACGGTTTGTTGCAATCCGCGTAAAATTTGAAAATAATTCGTCAAGTTATCAAATTTAAACGTTTACAAGAGTTTAACATTAAAATAATGTAATTAAATATTTGTATAATTAAGTATGAAATCTTTTAATTTAAAAAAAAAAAAATGATAAAAATTGAATAGCTTACGAATAAATGTTCAAATGTAATGATATATTATTATAAAAAGACTTGCCACGTGTTGCTGTGACTCACAATCAGTCCGATACACACGTCATTAAGTCAATTGCAATTATAAATTGAGATATTAACTATCCTATCTTTTAAGTTAGCTGAAATTGCACACAGTGTGAAAAATTTGATTAAAATCGGTTCAGTAGTTTAGGAGTAAATTGTAGACAAACAACGTGACACGTAATTTATATATATTAAGATAAATCAAGATATAAACTATCCTATCTTTTAAGTTAGCTGAAATTGCACACAGTGTGGAAAATTTGATTAAAATCGGTTTAATAGTTTAGGAGTTCATTGCGGACAAACAACGTGACACGTAATTTATATATATATACATTAAGAAGAAGATTATAATATTTTAATTTTATAATATTTCAAATATATTTGTATAATATTATAAAAATATATTATTTATAAATTATATTATAAAAATAGTTATGATCCTATATATTATTTATAAATTAATTATTTGAGCGGAGTTAAAACTAAAACTAAAGATAATGCTTTCACGATTTCTCGATTTCGAACTGCTCTCGAATCAGGTTGCAAACCTGCGATAGACTCTCGTTCGTCGATCCGTGACACCTTAACCGTTCGACTATGTGCACACAAATGCACACAAATGCATACAGATGCATAAAGGATAGAAGTTAGCAGCAGCAATCGTCGTTCGTCGTCGCGTGTAGTAGACGTTGTATTGGTATAAAACATCGAAGTTATGCGGCGGCTTTTTTCCCCTTCTTCTTCTTCTCTATATTTATTTCTTTCTTTCTATCATTCTTTCTTTCTCCTTCTTTATTTTTCTTTCTCTTTCTATTTCTATGTCTTTCTCTATAAACTTAACTCGCATACTGGGTGTCCTTGCGGAATGAAAGTACCCGTGGAAAACGTGACCTCTCTTAGTTCGACGAATGAGTAATGCTAGTTGCACGGATTTAAACATTCAGCATAAATTTATCATTAACATCTCATGAAATTATCATGATTTATTTCTTAAGGGGTGTTTTTTTTTTGGTTTTTGTTTTGTAATATTGTATTTTACGGATTTTTTTTTTTTTTTCTAATTTTATTTCTCTTATTTTTTGATTACAAAAGTTTTGTGAATTTTACGTTGGTGTTATGTGGAAAAGGTTTGTACATTCATTTTTAGGATTTAGTTTTCAAATTTTAGAGATTGTACGATTATCTATTTGGTTTGTTTGTTAATTTAATTTTAATTTGTTATTTATAAAAGGTCCATAAACATTTCGTGGTATTATAAATATTTATTTTTTTTTTCTTTATTTTTTTAATATAATTTTTCAAGGGGGTATTTTCAAATTTTATTTCTTTTGTTTTGTGATTACAAAAGTTTGTGAATTTTACGTTGGTGTTATGTGGATTTTTTTTTTTTAAATTTTAAACTTCAGACGATTTATATTTTTGGTTTGTTTGTTTTTTTTTTTTGTTACAGATTGCAAAGGAAAGAAATTGAGAGAAACTAAGTAGGAAGAAGAAGAAGAAGAAGAAGAAGAAGCAAGTTGTGAGTTGGTTGCTTCCGATATTCAACCAAGCGTTCTCTATATCGGGGAAAGTGGAACGGCCACGTGAAATCCGGTCTATGGTGGACAGAAAAATATGAGCATCTCGTGAAATCCGTGACACAGAGTTGGAGTTTTTAGACGAGAAGGGAGAAAACATCCACCCCTCTCCCCCCGCCCACCCCACTCATCATGGAGACCGAAGAGCTCACGAGACTCGTCGACGAGATATACAAGGTAAGTTAAATATATTTAATATTAATTATTAATTATTAATTAATAATTATTAATTATTACATCTATATTATAAAGTAAATTACACGTGGATTTAATCAATTATAATCTGCATTGTGTAATTGTATTATTATTATTATTATTATTATTATTATGTTTTTTGGTTAAGTTAATTGAACACAAATATTATCATTAAACAAATTATTTAACAATATTCAATTAATTAAGTTATTTAATTATTTAATTTAACAAAATTAATATTTAACAAAAATATTAATATTAAAAATATTATTCTTTTTAAATGTAATTATTAAAGTTAATAATTTGGGGGTTTTTTTTTCTAGTGATTTAGGTATAATTAAAAAAAACAAAGGTAAATAAATTAAATATATTGATAAATAATTTATATCATTATAATATTTATTATATGATAAATAATTTGTCTATATTTTGAAAATAATTTAGTAAGATTTTTTAGTAATAGTCATAGTAATATAATATAATTTAGTAATATAATAGTAATTTTTTTTTTTATTTATTAATAAAATAATTTAACGTGGTGTATAGAATATTTTTTTATTCATTAAACAATTACAAATTAAATCTTTTGATTTATAAAAATTCAAATACAGTATTTGGACATATTTAAAATGGATGTTCAATAATTTTAATTTAATAATAAATAATTTAATTAAATATTCATTTACTTAATAGTACAATCTCAATCACATTAAAAAATAATAATAAATCAATTTAATAAATTATTAAATATTATTATTGTATAATTCATCGTAAAATTATAATAATTTCTATAAGAATCTTATAGAATAATTCAAAGAGGTATGAAAACAACATGAAACCATCAAACTCAATATTTACTTTATCCCTATTTTCTCATCATTTCTTTTTTTTCAAACCAAAAAAGAAAAAAGAAGAGAAAAGGGAACCTTTCGCCATAATTTTGGCTCGTTGCCAATAATCCCCCATCCCCCATAGAATCCTTGAATACGGTGTCTCTCTCACCGGTGCTCGGTGTGTTATCTAATTTAGTATTTTCCACTGTGTTCAATTGCGCGGGAAATTCGAATTCCACGGATGCCAACAACGTGGACTGATGATAGGGTAGGAGGAAGGAGGGAGGGAGGGAGAGGCGGAGGGGCGGAAGGGGAGGGGGAGGGGGGGATAGTGGTAGGCAACTTGCTTATGGAAACCCTTGGGAATTATTCTACCTAGGAATTTGATGGAATTTTTATAGAATCATAAAACAAAAAAACAAAAAAAGAAGAAACTTTAAAAGAAGAAAAAAAAAATTACAATCTTCTCATTTTAATTTAAATTTAAATTATAATAAAATGCATACACATATACACATATATTGGGGGAGGGGGGAGGTGAGCTGAAAAGTAATGGTCGTTACTACGCGTGTCAAATTATTTCTAATATTTGAAATATCAAAATACCGATTGATGATTTTTAACATTACGATATTAAAAATTTGGCATTTCAAATAGAAAAAAACATTTGTTGATAACGAGATTAATTAATTTAATTATTGATTAATAATCAAAACTTGTTTAGAACAATTTATTTCTTTGAATTTTGAGGTTAGAAAGCGACATTACTTGTTAGTTGTTCTAATACATGCGAGTAATTCAATTAAAAATGTTTTATGGTGGTGAATAATAATGAATTTAATTTATTAAAAAATAAAACAAATATAATATAAGATTGCAAAGTTTGTTAATAATAATAATAATAATAAAAACAAAAAATAAAATAAAACAAGCAATTTATTTATAATCAAAATTCGAAATCTTCTTCAACATGAGTGCATATATGTTGCGTATGGATGTGTATATGTGTATGTGTGTGTGTGTTTCTTAGGAGAAAGGTTAGAAGCCCTTTGCCACAGAATTTCCCGATAGTTAGGTGTCGTCTAGGAAAATTATCCATATTGCAAGAGAGTAACAGAGACCTATATATATACATATATACATATATATAGATATATATATATATACATAGGTATAGTTAGTTGGGGTTGGTTAGGAGAGTAGCTTAAAGAGGGTTGCGTCGTTGAAAGCAACGGGGAAGGATGGAAGGAAGGAAGGAAGGAAGGAAAGGGGTGGAAAGGGAAGGGAAAGGGAAGGGAAAGAGATGGAAAGGGAAAGGGAAGCGCGGAAGCGAAAATGATTAGACGGCAAGTAATCTTATTAGTCGTTCGGCAGTCAAGCTTTCCTTCAAACTGCAATCTTCCATCCCTTTCTACTTGTAGGCGTCAACCTTCTCACCTTTACTGTTAGACGAAGTACCTACCATTATCTCGAGAAAACCCTTGTCTTCATTTTAGTATCATAGTATGTATATGAAATACATAAGTATAGTAGTATTGGGATCTCTTGCAGGGGCGTGGCGTAACAATTCGACCTATGTACTTTAATTCTGAATTTAGTCACCAGATAGCGTAGTCAAGTTCTAGAGAATCCTAAGTGGCGTCGTAGCAATGTGACCTATTTACTCTAATTTTGAATTTAGCCACCAGATAGCGTATTCAAGTTCTAGAGGATCCCACGTGGCGTAACAATTCGACTTATGTACTTTAATTTTGAATTTAGCCACCAGATAGCGTATTCAAGTGTTAGAGATCCCAATATGTAAATGTACTTATTAATATTTTTATTTTTATATTTTATATTTGATATTCTATATTTGTTATTTAATTGTATTTTTAATTTTATATTTTTTATTATTTTTTTGTCATTGAAAAAAAAAAACAAAATGGGAACGTATGGGAAAAACAATAAGGAAATGTAGGTTAGAGGAGGGTGTCTATAAGAAAATGATTTTTTTTTTAGGATACAAGTTAATCAAATGTGACAAGCTGATTTTGATTGTTAATTATGTTAATATAATTTATTAATTATATATTTATATTATTTATTAATTATATTAATATTTCTCTTCTTTATAATTTTATAATGTATTTAATGTATTTATATCATTTAAATAATTTTATAATTAATTAAAAATGATAGATAAGTTTGATCTAATTGTCTCTAATTGAAATTAATTTTGATTGAATTAATTGTATTGTTTTTTTTTTTTTTTTTTATTGGATATGTTTAACATTTTATTATATTTTTATAAATTTCATTTGAGATGAGTAAAATGTTGTCTATTTTTAACGATACCTTGGCTTTACCTATTAATTAGCTTCTTGTATACTTTGAAAACGATGTTTATAGAATTCTTTTGTAAGATACTTTGACGCGATGAAATAATTTCAAAGTAAAGTTTGTTGCTTGTAATACTAGTAGTAGTAGTAGTAGTAGTAGTAGTAGTAGTTAGTTAGTATAACATACATTCTCGATAGAAAATACTTAATTATATATTACACGTGTATGTATATGTGTATGTATGTGTATCTCTATACACACATATACACAAATATATATATATAGAAGAAGGTGGAAGACTTTGTAATGATCTAAATATTGACATTGGTGTTTCCCTAGAATATAATCGGCTTTTGTAATCTATTTTCTCTTTAGAAATTGATAACACAAAGGTGTTGGGGATGAGATGGGGGTGTATAAAGGGGTGGGTGATGGATACATCTTGTAATAACATCTCAACATCGATACAGAACACGTATTATTATTATTATTATTATTATACCAATTAAAATAATTTCATTTATTAATATAAACATTACATTATATATGTATATATATTTTACATTAATATTAACAAACGCATATATGCGTTTATAACACTGTAAAGGTTAAAAGGAGGATTTGAATTAGAAAATGATTTCAATTAATCAACACTTTTGTTGAAGATTTATTTTTCCATTTCACATTTCCTCCTTTTTTGTTTCTCTTTCTTTTTCATTTTTATTTTTTATTTTATTTTATTTCTAATCGATTTAAACCTAACGTTGATAAATTCCAACCAACGACGGAAAGTTATTAACCGTAATTATCGATGAGAAGAGGTGTTTTTTTTTTTTTTTTTTAAATAAAATAGAAGAAGAGGAAGAAAGGAAAAAAAAAACTTTCATCTCGAATTCCATCTCTCGTCGTCGTACGTAATTCCAACGTTTTATAACTCGTTAGAGAATTATCGAATAGTTCGCGGAGGAAAAAAGAAAAACGTTTGACAAATACTTTTTTTTTTTTTCTTTTTTTTAATTCCCTAAAGAATTTTATCCCCGTGTTATTTGTCGAATCGGATTTTTAATACCACTCGGATATATAATTAAAAACGTATCGTTTCCGACGAGTTGCATATATTAAAAAAAAATAAAAAAAAAATAAAAATTAAAACAAAGGTTGCATCAGACAGATTTGTAAACAAATATTTCTCAGACATTTTTGTTGTTGATATTAATCGATAGGAACATTTTTCCGTGAACTTTAACACGTGTGTATGTGTGTATATATTTAGGTATCATTTATCATGTATCAAAATGTAAAAGTGTTGTTATTTAATTAAATTAATTTGTAAGATTTTAAATTGTTTATTTCGAACTTTATTTTTTTTTTTTTTTTTTACAAATTACGTAATACTATTGCAATAAATTTTAATAAATAAAAACATACTAGGATTTAATCTGTTATAAATCAGTGTATCTATTTTTGATTTGTTAAAACAAATCAAAATACAATTAGATATAAAATATACAATAATAAGTATAATTAATTAGGTGTACAAAATATATATATAGATATAATAAATTAGATATAAAGTATAATAAATGTTACAAATTAAATTTAAAATATCATAAATTAAATAACATTTATTAAATATAATAAATAAGATTTATATATAGATTAAGAGTCTGGTTACGTTGAGTAGTTTGTTTCCGTCCAATCATTCAAAGTCAAGCAGACGTTTGGTCACGTTTAGTAAGTGGATGGGTGACCCTGCGCGTTGTTGTTGTGTTGTTATTGTTTTTGTAATCTCTTATAATAAAATATTAGTTATATTATATAATAATAAGTATAATAAAAATTAGATAAAAAATATAATGAATTTAATATAAATAAATTATGTATATAAAATATAACAAATAATAATAAATAAAATATGCAATTTAATAAATATATAATAAATAAGATATACACACAATATAATAAATCAAATATAAAATAATACTAAATATATAATAAATTAAATATAATAATTTAAATGAAATATACTATAATGAAATTTAGATAAAATATAAAAAATGTTAATAAATTACCCCGTGGGGGCGGCGGGGAAGAGAATACCCCCTCAGTAATCCCTGCTTGTCGTAAAAGGCGACTAAAAGGGAAACCTTTAGAAAAAAATGGTTGTTAAACAAAATAAAAAAAGGACTCATAAACAAAACCATAAAATAATTCCACAATGTTAAACGATCCAATAATTTATTAACTAATAAACCGTTGGTTTTCACAATATATGAATATAATTATAAGTATGGATAGGGGTAGTAGTGGGGGTTGTAGTAGAGGTAATGGGAGTAAAGGTAGGAAGAATTAACCTGACGGGGTTGGTTTAAAAGCACGCAGACACTTGATAATGCGATAGGTACGATGTTAACGTATGGTACGCGGTGAGTACGAGGGTGGGTTATGAAGGGTAGAAGGGGGGTAGTTTCGATCATAGATCGGAAGCCAATTAATATCTACCGGAGATATCTATCTCTTTTACTCCCCCCTATTCCACCCTTTAGCGTTATCCAATCACCGTGTCTCATCCTTCCCACTTTCAACAACCCCTTCCACTACGAGTCACCCGGTATATAAGGGGTCCCCTCCCCAATATTCTCGGTGAAACATAACCGCGTGTCTCGTGATATATTCTCGCCATGGGGCTCGCTTGTCAACGTGTAGAAGAGAAGGGGGTAGGAGGAAAAGGGTAACCACCCCTTCTCTTCTATCTTCATCCCCATAAACCTTGTCACGTGATAGCTCCGTTAACTCATCTGCTTATTCTCGTTATTTTTTTTTCTCTTCATTCGATATTGGGAATAAATTTTCATTCGTTTCTGATTGATTGATTGATTGATTGATTGGTTGATTGATTGATTCAGTGACCTTGATTCTGTTCATTTATTAGTTTATATTTAATTTATTAGTTTGTAATTTTTTATTTTTAACAATTTTTGTTTTGTTTTTTTTTTATTTTAGGTTAATGATATTTTATATTACAGATTTTTTGGCGGTTCTTTTTCTAGTTGTGGTAAATTAATAGATTAGTAGATTTATTTAAAATTATTTGAAAATATGTTTTTTATAATAATAAAAGATTAAAATATAATTAAAAAAGAAAATATTTTTAAATATATTTTAATTGAAATTATATAATAATTTTGTTATAAATCTACCTATTAATAATTAGTAATTTGTTTTAATTTAATTTTATTCATAATTTGTATTATTACAATTTGTAGAATTGAAATAAGAAAACCATTGAAATATTCAATATTATCATAGTAAAAATTAAAATAAAAAACCACAAAAACACACATACATATACTCATACACTTTTAAATATTATATTTGAAAATAATTGTCACCCTATAAAAAAATTCTATTTAACCCTTTCAATCGTGCGTGACATTCCACTTGTTTTTCCCTTATCATTATTTCTAGAAAAAATAAAAAAGGGAAGAAAATAGGTTTGAAGAGTTGACAAAAAAGGGTGTACATGACGATGATCGTTAAAAGAGAATAAAAAAAAAACCCATGCACGTGTCGTCGATCATGGTTTACACCACAAAGATACTTACGGTATAATATAATAAAACTTACATTTTAGTAACACGTGTTCTTTTCTAACGAAGGGTGGTAACACCACGTTCCCCTTTCATCGTTGTGCATGTTCATTAGGCCGTTCATTATAACTACTTGTCGAGGACACCCTTTTTTCAGCAAGGGTAGTAATACACCCCCTTATATCCTTTCTTAACGGTCGAAGGGAGTAATTTTTAATATCTTTCATTTTGTAGATTGTGTCGGTTTAAAAACTTCCCAATCCCAACCCCTCTATCCTTACCCCCATTTTACCATCCCTTCCCCCCTTCTTCTTTCCTTTTCACTTTTCTTCCCTATCTTGAAAAGGAATAAGAGGGGGTGTTTCTTATTCAATTGCAAGTTCGTTTCTTTGGTTGCTTTTTCAAATTCCTTGATAGAAATAAATTTGTTCTTCTTCTTCTTCTTCTTTACTTTCATTTTTCTTCTTTTTTTTTTTATTCTTTTCAGACCCTTTTTTTTAAGAACCCTCCTACACTTTTATATTGTACTTCGGTTAGATCTTTGTGAAAAAGGAAAAAAATTCATTACTATTTCGCAATATGGTGGTGATACGAGTCAACCATCCCCTAACACCCACCCCTACCCTCAACTGGGAATGCTTTAATACTTTAGCTATTGTCGAACCATAAAAGCGAACACCATAATATCTTTTTTTTTCTTTTTCTTTCCCTACTAGAAAAAGCAGAGATAAAAAGGATGATAAAAGGGAAGTGAAAGAGAGAGAGAGGGAGAGAGGGAAAGAGGGGTGGGGGTGGGGGTNTATCTTATTGTAATAATAACATTAACTTTTCTTTTTTTTTTTTTTTTCAATAAAAATACCATTCATTTCTATTCTCTTTTAACTTCCACGAGATTGTAGATTATTTCTTTGCATTATGAGAGAGAAATTTATTATTTATTTTTTTGTTCTATATATATATATATATATTATTTTTTTTCAAGGTCTCTTTCTCTTCTCTGTATGAACCACCCCTCTTTTGCTTTAATAAAGAACGTCATTTATTCTGTCGGTTTTTATTATTACGAGTATAACACAGACATATACATATACATATATATTATGTAATATATGCGAACGTGTAAATATAATTTGAACATATACGTACGTACGTTAATATAAAATATGTTCCTCGTAAATTTATTTATTTTTTGTTCTTGTCTTCCTTGGAATATTTGTTATTTTTATGCAATGAAAAGTTGCAACTAACAAATGTGAGAAGATTAATTTAAGGTTGAGAGATTGATATTTTGTAAAAATTATAATTTTATTGACATTTGTAAATAAAAGAACAGTTATATATATATATATATATATATATGTGTGAGATTAAGGAATAATAATATAATTTTATTATAAACAAAAGGTATTTGTAAATATATGAAATAATTTGAAATGATTATGTAACTTTGTGTACGATTTGAAATGATCATACGAAAACTAGCTGTATTTGATATGCACTCGTTTGATTCTTGATCGATACTCGTTACGAGTATCGAATAAGTACAAGCGACTATCGAAGCGCTAATGATGGCTATCCCCACCTCTCGCATCCCCACCTCTCGCATCCCCACCACATGCGCCCTGTTGGGCCAGTACAAAGGTACATTCCTCCTATTTGATCACTGAACGCCTACGACGATACATCTTCAGCACCTAAAGACCACTTAGTGTAGTTTATATATAATATTGAAAGAAAAATATTATGAAAAAGTTTAATAATTTTTATCGAATAAATAATACAAGTTAATTTATCAAATAATTAAAAAAAAAAAAAAAACAATTAGTTAAATCATTAAAATAAATAATAGTAATAAATTCAATATTAAATGAATATTAATAATTGTAATTAAAACATAGAAAAACAGTACGAAGTATAATACTTCAATAATAAATACTGAAACAATGAATTATTAATTTAAAAAAAAAAGAAAAAAGATGTAGTCTTTTGAATTGTTTTAAAAAAAAAAGAAACATTCATTTTGCAAATTTATTATAAAAAAAATATTTAATTAAAATATTATAAAAAATATCTCATTCAATGAACACACGTTAATACTCAAATTACGAATGATAAAATGGTTGAAAAAAGAGGGGGGTTGAAATAAGCAGAAGTAGAAAGATACGGGGGTGGGGGTGGGGATGGGGGTTGTGGAGAAGGGGATGAAGAAGAATATATAGAGGTAGAAGAAGGGGAGGGGGGTGAAAATGTGTGTGCGTACCAACGACAGACTCGGGGGTAGGGAAAAAATGGTTAATAATCGAAATCTCGATGCAATTTCGATAAAATATCGTTGTTCGCGTGTGTTCTACGAGAGTTAGTTCCACTACGAGCTTACGAGCTTGTGGAATCCCGGGTAGTAGCAGGGTATTTTTTTATTTTTTTTTCGTTTCGTTTCGTTTCGTTTCGTTTCGTTTCGCGAATCAGAGTTTTTCTCGTTCAATTGGTCCAGTTGAATAAAAAGAGAGAGAGAGAGAGAGAGGATGGTAGAAAAAGGAAAAAGTTAATTATCTTCTTTTAATATCGAACGTTTTTTATGTGGTAGCACACACGCAAATTTTTCCCCAACCAAAAAAAGAAAAAAAGAAGAAACTTTCGTCTCCGTGAATTTTAATTAATGAATTCTTCTTTCATAGAAATAATAAAGAATCCGATTTTTGAATCGAAGTTCTCATGAAATTTTCGTACGGTAAAATATAAATACTAAAAATTTATTATATACGCGATTCGAATGTTAATAATAATAATAATAATAATAATAAATAAATAAATAAATATAAGATAATAATAAAAACAATTAAAATGTTCGAATTAAATGTGTATATCTTAAATCGTAATAAATTATTTGAAATGGTACGTTTAGAAAATAAAACGAATAAATAAAAAGTATCGTAGAATTAAATTTGAATAAAAAAATACTCTGGTATTTTATATTGGAATTATTTTTTTGAATTATATTTTTATAAAATATATTTAATATAATAATAATAATAATAAAATAATTTATAGTACCGTGTGTCTCTAAAATATTATTATTACTTAATTACAAAATTTATATTAAATATACATAAAGTATATTTCTATTAAAAAATAACAAATGTAATAAAAATTTATATATTCAATATAATATTGAAATAATTTATTAAACTATTTTTAATATTTTTCTTTTTTTTACTCAATACAAAATTACAAATATACAAATATACAAATATACAAATTACAAAACAAACAAATAATAGAAATATATATTTAATATAATATTGAAATAATTTATTGAACTATTTTTAATATTTTTTTCTACTCAATACAAAATTTATATATTACACACATACACACACACATATATATATTTTATTTTGGTATTTGAAGAGGATAATATTTTATTGAATTTGTGATTTTCGTGAAAAGAAAGGAAAGAAACGAAATCGAGTCACGATTTTTCAATTTATAAGAACGGAGTTCTTAAGATCTCTTGAATAATCGATAATCGAACTTGACAGGAATTTCGAACGTTTCTTCTCTTCTCACTCTCTCTCTCTCTTTCTCTGTTTCTTTTGTTCTTTTTCTTACTAGGTAGAGAGACTCGATTCTCTGTCAGGGTTTTTCTCGCAATCACAGAATGACGTCAATTCTTCCACCTTGAGATTTCGTTCGTTCGATCGAAATTCGAAACTCGAAGTTACTATCTCGATGTTACACAAGTTACAATTTGCACGTACTCATTTTATCATCGATATGTTCTTTTTTTATTATTATTATTATTTTTTATTTAGTATTGCATTATTTATGTAAAAAAAAAATAATTCGTGAGAGAATTTCAGAAAGTTTGATTGAAATGAATAAAATCAGAATGGTCAGACAATAAATTGGTTAAAGGATAGATAAAGTGGTTGTTGAGGGTAGAGAGGAGGAGGAGGAGGAGGAAGAGGATTGGGAGGGAAGTTGATGATGGTCAATGGAGAGGAAAAAAACAATAAAAAAAAAAAAAAAACATTGAATAAACGTTGAAGAAATTGGCTACTAGCCAATTATAATTTTATCTATTCAAGGGATGACTTTACTGTGTCTCGTTTATGCAAATTTTGTCGAACGTGTGTGTCGATTGAATTTATAACATTAAAATAAAAAAAAAAAAAAATAAAAAAAATAAAAAAAAAGAAAAGAAACAGAATCAATGGGAATGAATTTTTTTTGTTTTTTTTTTTACCATTAAAAATTTCGATACTCGTTCATTCGTAATACTTTTTAATCCCCATTTCCCTCCACCCCCCCATCCACCTTCTCTCGTTCATTTATTATTTAGATTTTTAAATATTGGAATGCATTGGAAAATTCGCGTAATTCTTGTAATACATTCTACGAGTTTGATTTTATTTTACTTTTTTTTATTTTTATTATTATTTTTTATTATTATTATTATTATTATTAATTTTGTTGGAATAATATATATATATTTTTTTTATTATACACAAGAGAAAGAGAGAGAGAGAGAGAGAGAGAGAGAGAGATATGTGTTAGGTGAAATAATTCACAACGTTCGATCATATCGTACATTTTATTACCATAATATTCTTTAAATAATAATAATAATAATAAATTATCTATTAACAGGATTATACTTTTAAATCGTGTAAAATATATTCTGTTCAATTGGTTATACTAAATGAAAAAGAAAAAAGAAAAAATATAAATGTTGCAATCTCGATCCTACAATTCTTTTGCAATAAAATTATTTATAATAATAATATTAATAATAATAATTCGAATGATCATTAGTTACACGAATGATAATGTGTATGTATGTGTTTTTGTCATTTTCATAATTTCCTTTTTATTTTATGAGAAAATAATTTCTATATAAAAATGCTTTTTTTTTTTTTTTTTTTAGTATGTGTAATGGTGGTGATAAGAGTTATAGAAAAAAGAAACTAATAATATATAAGCATAGAAAAGAAAATTATTAAATTCTATTGCAAAAATTGATTACTTTTATCCGCTTGTGTAATTTACGATTATTCGTAGGTAGAGTTAGTATGGTTGGTTTGTGTTTTTTTTTTTTTCTATGGTTGGTAGACGTAACAAGAAAAATGCATTTAAGTGACGACGTTCTTTCAATGCATCATTTCAAATCATTGTAAGCACAGCAAATGCTTTTTACTCTTTGCACATTCTAAATGATAAAATACAGTTGTACATTTTTACAAATGAATCATTTTGTTTGTTTTTCTTTTTTTTTTTTTAAATGAACAACAAATGGAGTTCAAATAACAATGACAATTGACATTTTTCATTAGTTCGTTCGGAAGAAATTGTCGAAATGCAGGAAATGGCATGGGAATGGGGAGGAGAAGCTATGGTGTAGGGTGGGAGATGCATGCGTGCACGTGGTACCGAAGTGGATGCTTGCTTTCATGGCTTCAGAAATTCCACATGAATATTTATAGGAAGTCATCTCGACCTAGGTGTGGTAGATGGAATTCTATTTCTCACGTGTATATACACACATACATATATACATATATACAAATACACATGCACATATACTCGATTCTTCTTCTCTATCCTACGTTTCTATCTTCATTTCTCTCATTCTCATGTAATCCTGTATCTAACCTTCTCTTTCTATTTCATCATACTTTATTTATATATATATATATATAGCTTTTTTTTTTTTTTTGAAATTCATTATAACGTTGTAATAAATTTTCTTCTTTCTATGGAATATTGTTGAAATCCTAAAAGGATGATGGTAGTACGTGTTGGAACCTTTTGGTAATATCTACCACCATACAGGTGTAAAAAAAAATATATATATATATTTATTATAAAAAAATGTGGTTCCTATTTTAGGTTCATCTAATAATTTATTATATATATATATAGGGGTGCCCTGCCACGCATTGCTGTGGTTCACAATCAGTCCAATACACGCGTCTTTAAGTCAACGAATTACCTTATACCGCCATCTGTTATAAACTAAGAGATATAAACTATCCTATCTTTCAAGTTGGATGAAACTGCACACATTGTGTAAAATTTGATTAAAATCGGTTCAATAGTTTAGGAATCCATTGCGGACAAACAACGTGACACGTAATTTATGTATATTAAGATTATTTTTATAAAGGAATTTAAAGATCGATAAAATGTTGAAAAAAATAAATTCAGAAAAACAAGAAATTGTACAAAAGTTAAAGGTAAATTCTTAAAGAGAATAAATAGATAAATAACTAGATACCTAGATAGATAGATATATAGATAAATAGGTGATAGATCGAACTGAAATACTTGGTCGGAAGAAGCCTAAGTCCTCGGAGAATTTACTACTAGAAAATTCTGTGCCATAGGAATTGGCCAATTGAATCGAGTTGGCTAAAAGAATAGGATGGATTGGGTAGAGAAACCCGGGGTTAAAGGTGGTAGAAAGGGATGTCACTTTATTTGACATATAAATCTGTCGAATAAATGTACAAGTGAGAGAATGAAATAAAAAAAAAAAAAAAGATAAAGAATTAGTATAACGTGAATTGTATCATCGTGTCATGAAACACAATTGCTATCTTACCTTTAAAAATAAAACCAGGTATCACACACATAGATTAACACTGTGTGCAGTTTCATCCAACTTGAAAGATAGGATAGTTCAATTATTAAATTATTTTATTATTAATATATTTATATATATATATATATATATATGTATAATACAAAATAGATTAACACGTTCCGTGCCACGTGTACTATCGGTGGTTACACTTACCATTACACATATTAATTTGATGTACTCAAAATTTACGTTTATAACAAATTTAATTCTATCAAATTAAAAAAAAAAATATTCCTATTAAAATATTATAAACATAATAATATAAAATAATGCGCATAAGTTTGTATAATTGTTATTATATTTACAATAATTAATAATTACATGCAATGATTGATTTTGATTTAGGTAAAAAAAAAAAAAAAGGATTTGACACGAGAACGTGTTAACGTGAAAACTAAGATAAGATTTAAGATCATTGATCAAATAAACATTAATTATAAAATTTATATAATAAAGTGAAAATATATAAATCGATCTGATAAAAATCATCGATAGATCGATTATTCGTTGACATGAAAAGTTTTCTCTTTAAAACGAGATCGAGAAGAAGGAAGAAGATTCGCTCGAGCAGTTTCTTCGTTTAGTTTGTTTCTTACTCCATTAATTCGAGAGAACTGTTTTCGTGACAAGGTAAACCAAAAAAAAAAGAAAGAAAGAGAGAAAGAGATCACGTTTTGACCTTAAACAGTTACCAACCGATATTCCTGCAAAGCAAGTGGCAACAACATCAACACACACACACACACACATAAAAAAAAAGCAACAACAACAACAACGACGACGACGACGACGATGAACTAGTTTCTTGAAGAATTTTTCTTTCGTTTTCGTTTCCTCGGTGAAAACAGTCGTCAGTTTCATGGTGTTCCAATGATGATGATGATGATGATGATGACGATGGTGTTGTGTTATGTTGGTGTTGCAGTACACGAAGCATGACGATTAACATTATGCATCACCGAAGCATCTCATTACTACCCAACGATTTTTTTTTCTATCCCCTCCACCCCCTCTCCCCTTCCAAACCCCCCTTTTTCTTTTGAGTTTCCTTAAATCAACACTTTCACCTATTGGACTAGTTGTGTAGTTTTATTTTTGTTTTGTGTTAATCGTAAGGTAAGAAGAATAAATTTCTATGCAAATAATTCTATTATAATAATATTTATTATATTATTTATTAATTCAAATATTATATTTATTATTGTAATTTAAATTATTTTGATTTTAATATATTAATAATAAATAAATTAAAATATATATATATATATATATATATATATATATATATATTTTTGATACATTCAAATACATTTGAAATATTTTCTAATGAAAATGTAATATTTAAAATTAATTCAATTTTTACAATAATTATATATTATATTATACATTACAATAAATATTATTATTATTATTATTATATATAAAATAATAAATAAAATATTATTATAATACATTAACAATAAATAATAGAAGTGTACCGTTACATTGTATCATTCGAATTTATACGGCCCTGAATCTTACATGGTTGTTGAGAGGGACAGTGAGGAAAAGGGGGAAATCCAAGTTTTAATGGACAACTATACTACTACTCGTTTCTATGTGTGTTTCTGTGTGTCGATCTCTTCTTTCTCCAGGGCGAAAGCAACTTTCTCGTCGTTAATACCAAACGACGATATCTTTTCTTACCTTTCGTCAAGAAAATTGTACTTCTCAATGATTTTATTAGAAAATGATTAAACCATCTGTTAAATTGTTCATTATCATCTTATATAGAGATTTTATATTCTTATTATTATTATTATTATTCATTATTTTCTAATGTAAATGATCCGTAAATATATTTCTTTTTTTTAAATTTATTTTCCACATCATTTCACCACTCTTCACAGTTTTATTCTAATTCATAAATTTCATTTTTGATTTGTTTTTTATTTTTATTTTTTTTTTGTATTTTTTAATCAAAAATGTTTATTATACTTTCAACTATTACAAATGATCCATAAATTTTGTGTGTATGTGTGTGTGTGTTTTTTTTTTTACTTTTATATTATTTAGCGACACTTCACATTTTTATTTTTTATTTTAATTCGTGCATCTTCATTTTTATACGTCAATTGAATTTTAGTTTTTTTTTAATCAAATGTTTGTAATTTTAATTGTTTACAATTTTAGTATTTTTATTTCATTTATTTTGATTCTATTAAATTGATTTGATTTAATTTGATTTATTTTAATCACTTAATTTTTATTCATTTTATATTATTATTGATGATTGTTTGAACATTTGTACTTTTGTTTTTTGTTTTTTTTTTTTTTTTTTAATTATTCTTTTTTTTTTTTATACTCACTTATATTTTTCATATTAAATTTCTAATTATTAAAATCATAAACTTTCACTCTTGCGCCATTAGAACGATTATAATCTACGAACGATTTTATTATTACGATGCATTTTTTTCTTTTCCTATTTACGAGTACTATTCAACTACATACATATATACTTCGCTTATTATAAACAAAAAGAAAAAAGAAAAAGGAAAAAATCGAAAAAACTTCCGTCTTTGTTTCTTCATACACTTGTACAGGAAGTAATTATACGAATTCTACGATTTATATAACAATCTTTTTTTCTATCTTACAATTATTTTTTATTATACTGATCGTAAGAAAAAATAAAATAAAAAAAAAATCACCCAATGATTGATAAAAAAACGTTGAGTTTAAATCAAATGAATTTAACCTCTTCACGCCCTTGCCCATCATAATACGTGCACGTTTAATTGTTTATAATTATTGTTAATTTGATAAAAATTTGATAACTCAATCAGAGAAGTAAACAATTTTTGGTTTGATTGCAAGAATTATTTCTGATGTACAGTTACAAAACAAGAGAACAAAACCATTAAGTTTTTGTTCCCGCCAAAAAGAATTGTCTCTAATGAGGTTAAGTAAGTACACAATTATAAAAAGTATTCTAATCTAAGTTTATAGAACCAATTTTTATTAATTCAAACGATTAATTGAACAAAAATATTTCTCTGTTGTTTATACTTGTATTTTTTCAAGAAAATAATTTCATTCTAACCTCTTCACACTTTTGACCACATGTATGAACGTTTAATTGTTTATAATTATAATTCATTTGATAACAAATTTCATAACTCAATCAAAGAAGTAAACATTATTTAGTTTGTTTGCAATAATTATTTCCGATGTACATTTAGAGAAAAAGTAAAAAAAACAAAAAAAACATTGAGTCATTTCTTCCCGCCAAAATTTGTTCTCCCGCCAAACAAAATTATCCCTGTGAAGGTTAAGCAAGTACACAATTGTAAAAAGTATATTACACTATCTTTATCGAACCCAATTTTTGTCAAATTACAAACATTTTCTGCTTTAGCTGCACTAACAGTGCTAATTTGATGTACAATTAGAGAAAAAGGAAAAGAAAAAACATTAAATTATTTCTTCCCGCCAAAAAAACAAAAAAACAATTGTCCCTGAAAACATTAAAAAAGGAAAGAAAAGAAAGACACGTAGATAAAAAATGATTAGAGTTAGAAATCGAAGGACACGAAGAGTAGCAAGGTAAATACTTGGCATACGCTCCTGGGTTTATGTTAGAGGATGCTAGAATAGGATGAGAAAGGGGAAGGGAGTGAGGGAGGGAGGGAGGAGAGGGGGAGGGGGTAGAAGTTATAGAGAACTGGTAACTGAATTACCAATGGGTCTCTGTACATGTACACCCATGTACATATATGTTAACCCATATATATATATACATACACACATATATATGTCTAACATTCCGATTCCTGTTTACGCTTGGCAGAGTATTGAACGTCATGTAAGGATTAACCATGAAGAAAATAGTTGAATGTATTTCTCATCCTTTTCATACTATTCGTTCTATCATTTAAGAGAAAATAATGAAACGTATTGAGAATGAGGATAAAAAAAAAAAAAAAAGAAAGAAATAAAAATAAGAAACAAATTAATCGAAGTGTGTCATGGTCGGCAAGTAACTTACAATTGGCCCAGTTAAATTGGATTTAATTAATGCAATTAATGAGATTTTCTATTTGGTTTTAGTTTTTGTTTGTTTTTTTTTTTTTACAAATTTTATGCTAAATTATACGATGAATGTTATTTTTGTGTTTTCTTAAAGGATCGTTAATTTTATTATTTGTGTGTTTGTGTTTAAGTTTGGGTTTTATTATTCTTTTATTTTTATTTTTTTTATATTTTTGTATCCAAGTTTTGTTAATTAAATTTTTCTCCTTTTTTTATTCTATGGTTTTTTTTTTTTTTATATTATTAAAATTATGTTTTAAATTGTATAAAATTATGTTTTAAATTATATTAATTATAATAATTATAAATATAATAATTATATAATTATTAAATATAATTAATTGATTTACTTGTATTAATTATATTTATATAAATTAATTGAACTTATTTAGATTATATTAATTTTAATAATATAATATAATTAATATATTAATAATTAATTTAAATCACTTTAATTTAAACTATTATTTACTATCATAATTTTGTTCAATCTTCAAATGTATAATTTTCATTGAATACATTACCCAATCTTTATAGATCACACTTTTATTACTTTAATTTAAATTTAAATTGAAATTTTCCATTTTAAAATACAAAGTGTGCTTTTCCCCTCGAGTACTTCATTGTAAAGATAAAAGTGTAATTTACATTGCAGTCTTTTTTACATCTTTTTTTTTTTTTTCAAATTAAAGTAGGTCAAAAGTCGGTTGAAAGTCAATACTTCCTTGTGTAGTATATTCGTAAATATATTAGTATATATATATATGTATGTATGTATATATGTGCATGATGTGTATACAGAGAGAACATAGCAGAGGTATGGTACTTCGAGACAGGTTGTGCAATTGCAGCTGCAAAAAGAGAAAGAAGGAAATATACACGTATAATATATACGTATATATATATGTATTTGTGTGCATATATGTAATGTTGGTTATAGCGAGAAGGTCGTAGGTGGTCCCAGGTGGGTTAGTCGACCAACGGGTTTCCAGTTTGTCGTTCAATGGTTTCGCAGAAACGAAAGATACTCTTCCTGTCGTGATAAAGAGACGACAAACTATGCCATTTTGTATAGTTAGTGTTAGATAGCATGACACACAGATACACACATACACTGGTTGTACGATAATTCAATTGTTTTCTAGGTTTGTGTCAATATTGTTACTTCGTTAACAATTTTCTTCATTTTCTCTCTCTCTCTCTCTCTGCCTTTCTATTCCTGTTAGGTTTATGAAACCTAGGTTGGTATCTACCTTGTCACACAATTCTTGAGTTTACAATGTAACCATCTTTGTATATGTATTGAACTAGGGAAAACCCTACTCGTGTTTTACATAAACTACTAGATGAAAGCTATTATCAGAAAGTCAAACACTCTTGCAATTTATCCAAATTCTAACTTAATAGTTTCACTTTTTTGAGAATTAAAATAAATCGTTTTATTCCTAACAAAGTAATCGAATCATAAAAAAAATAATTTAAAGAAATATTTGTTAATTTTTATTGCTAATTTAAAGATTTTTATTATTTAGAGGTTAGTCTTAAGGTTCTGAAAGTTTTCAATTGATGGCGCTGTATTGCAATTCAATTATTTCACGTTTTTTTTTTTTCAGAGTTGCATTGACATAACTGACCTTACATTTTTTTATTTTTGGTGTATTATTATTTTATGTATTTTATTGTAATTATGGTATTATTATTATTATGTGTTGTAATATTGTAATTTACTAAATAATAGTTTTTATCGCGATTATTTTTATTTTTTATTGCTAATTTAAGGATTTATTACTTTAAGGTTATGTAGGTCTTTAGGTACCGTAAGTTTTTAATAGATGGTGTTGTATTATAATTCAATGATTTCAATTTACATATAACATTACCTTACTTTTTATTATTTCATGTATTCTATTCTAATTGTGATATTATTTTGTATTATTATTAATATAGAATCATATCAAATTAACATTTTATAATAAAGTTACAGTAACATGTATCATTCGAAATGTATTACAATTCAATGATTTCAATTTACATATAACATAACCTTACTTTTTATTATTTCATGTATTCTATTCTAATTGTGATATTATTTTGTATTATTATTAATATAGAATCATATCAAATTAACATTTTATAACAAAGTTACAGTAACACGTATCATTCTACTATATATATATATATATATAAACAATCTTATTCGTAGATAGGAACTAGAGAACTAGGGGAATATATCAAGGGATATACGTAGGGAATTACGATTTATCTGCGTCGACCGGTACCGTAGCGTACCACCGGTGCATTTCCAACTATGATGAAGTAGTTCATAGAGAACAACGACATTGGGTTTGTAATAGTGAAGAGAAAGACAAAGATAGATAGATAGATAGATAGGGCTAGGTCTAGGTCCAGAAGAGACGGGAAGGGGCTAAAGATAAAGATAGATAGATAGATAGATAGATAGATAACCAGTTACAATATGAGAAAGAGAAAAGCTTCACGGGAGAGTTAACCTTCAGTATAGGTGGTTCTTGGTTTCAAGTGAAGGGGGTTGATTTTGGACAATGTCGTGGTCGTGCTATGAAGCAAAAGAGATAGAGGGATTGGGAAAGGGATGGGATGAGGAGGGGTGGGGAGGGGAGGGGAGGGGAGGGGAGAGGGGAAAGAGGACTACGAACATTAGATCCAAAGGATACGTTGTCCGTCGTATAGAAGATCGTAGCTGGACCGTACACACTATTGGTGGTGGTTCCTGGTGGTTTCCTCTACTACCCACCGGCAAATGCAATTAAGGATTACGTTGGCAACCGTAATCGTTCGAACAATGCACGACTTTTAACTCCTGATATTATCACGCCTCCGTCCTATTGTACTATTGTATTCTACTGGGAGATACTAAATCGAAATAGAGAAAGAATATCTGCTAAAAGATAGAAAGTATAATGAAATAAAATAATAAGATAGAGAGAGAGAGAAAGATAGAAGGACAAAAGGAAGGAAGGAAAATGTATTAAAGGTTGATAAAGATTAGTATAGGTTATGTGTTACGTTTATGATAATGATTGGTTAAGGTTATGTGTTAGGTTTATGTTAATGATTAAGTATACATTGTTGGTTAAATGTTTATCTTTTTTTATGCAATTAAGAGGAATGTAGTGAGTTTATTTTTAATATTTATTAATTTGTGTTATGGTTTATTTAAATATTTAGGATCTTTTTAGGGTTTATAGTATTTTTGTTTTAATTTTATAAATTTAATTTTTGACAATGTTAGTCATTATATTTCTAATCTAATTAGATATTGTGGGTATATTTATATAATAAATAATATTATATTAATTTATTATATATATATATATTTTTATTCTTAACAAATTGTGGAATTTCTTTACATTTGAAACTTTTGAAAGATACTGTAGCTAACGTTTAGTAAGCTTGTGTTGGTTTGTGTTCACGTTTGAAAAGAAAAGGAATGGATATATCTTTATCCCATTCTCCAAGTATTCGTAGAGAAGGTTGGTTTAGCTGTAGGGTACCTAGAAAAAAAGGGTTGCGTAATTTCGAGTGAGCCAGTCCACCTTTGCCAATCTCCCTGATCTATCCGAATCACGTTTGACCGATTGGCAAACACGATAAAGATTCTGTGGTTTGACCTGCCTTCCGTTAAGATTCCTACTTTCTTAAACCCACCCACCTAATACTTACTTACCAACCTTCAACCTTTTTTTTTCTTTCTTTTTTTGTCATCCTCTTCCTCTTTGGATTTATCCATTCGAGAGGTAATTCTTCCTATTCTTCTTCTTCATCTTTTATTTTTAGAAGGTTTTGTCAACGTTGTTTGCGTCAAAGGTTTTTCTTAAAGGTTCATTTGAAAATTATTTTCTGATTGTTTATATTTTAAAATTCATCGATTCATCATTTAATCAGTTTCAAAGTCATTTTGTGTTTTATAGTTAGGTTATGTTTTATTTTAAATATTGGGATCTTTAGCACTTGAATACGCTATCTGGTGGCTAAATTCAAAATTAGAGTAGATTGGTTGAATTGCTACGCCACGTGGGATCCCTAGCAATTAAATACGCTATCTGGTGGGAAAAATTCAAAATTAGAGTAGATAGGTCGAATTGCTACGCGACGTCCCTGCCAGAGATCTCAATAGGTTATGTTTTTATTAATTTATATATATAAAAATGTTTCCAGAACCTGTACCTTTTATTTTTTTAATTTTTTAAAGACAAAAATCTAATCTTTTAAATCTCTGAAACGATAAATTTCACTCATGTAATTACATTTGTAATTACAAATCCAATTAACAATTATACTCCACTAATTCTCGTTTGTTTTCTCAACCATTTTCGAGTTTTTCTTTGCAACGTGTGTTGTTTCATCGAACCGTAATAATCGAGAAAGGAAAGGAAACGAAACGAAACGAAACGAAACGAATCGAAAAGAAATGAATGAAATAAAATAACAAGTAAAAGAAGAAAGTAAGAACTACGAACATTTTATTTTTTTTTTTGAGACAAAAAATAAAAACTAAAAAGAAGAGGGAAGGGTGGGTGGTGGAGGTGGGATTGTTGAAAGGTACAAAAGCTTTTGAAAGTTTTTCAATTTTCCTTTAATAATCACAACGGTGATTTAATTAAAGGATTATACCTTTAGATTTGAACCTTTTTATATTTTCAAACGATAATTAACAAATTCGTCAGAAAACAATTTGATTCATCAAAAAAGAAAAAAGAAAAGGAAAATTATGTTTGTTCACGTGACCATTTTATGACTCAGCAAACTATTGTTTTTCCTTGCACCAATTTTTTTTTCCTTCTTTTTTCAACCCTCACTTACCCTCTTTTACGCTACATCTCTCCCCCAATCCCCACCACCTTTTTTTCTAACGCGTGACACGAGAGAAAAAGAAGAAAACAAAGAAAAGAGAAAACTCATACGAATAGGGGTTGCGTGTTTTAATATACTTTCACAGGGTGTTGTATCGTTAACACCCCCCACCCCCCTCTAATTAGATCGAGTAATACAATTAATTAACACACGTTGAAAAAAGATTTAAAAAAAGAAAAGAACAAACACTTTTATAAGAATCGGTTTACTGGTTCGTGAGATACGATGGAGCTAGTATTTCAAAACATAGTTTCGAGATAAACGCGTTTAAAGTTTTTTTCTACTCAAAATCGTTAAAAATTCTTACCTAAACTTAATCTGCGATGCCTGGACCGTACAATAGACCTTCTTCTTGTTCAYATTCTTCAATTTCTTCCAGTCTTGCCTTCTTCCACTTTGATCTGGTATCTTTTGAGCACTCAGAGCTTCGACGGTTCGCAGATTCGATA
>NW_015149066.1:129997-156775 GCF_001465965.1 Polistes dominula | reverse complement strand
ATTTATTTTTGTTTGTTTATTAGTTGATAATAATATTGAGATTAAAGTATATATATAAGGTAATTATTTTTTTCTACATAATTTTAATCGATATATCACTGATATCACACTGATAATATAATATAAATATTATTGAAGAAGAATCTTTAAGTAAAAGAAATAAAAGTATGAATAAGGACGAGAAGATTCTGATACCAAGGACGTATAGTCTCTTATTATATAAAAAAAGAAAAAAAAAAAAATGTGAAAAACCGGTTTTCAAAGAAAGATGTTGATGATGTCAACAACGACGAAGACTAAGACTATGATGATGATGATGATGATGATGATGATGACGATGATAGTACTATTACTGATGGTGATAGTATTGGTAATTTGAAAGTATGCGAATGGTACTTGCACGTGGCTGGAGTGTGTTACAAGTGTTGCGTAAATTTCTTCCTCGTTTACTTCATCGAAAAAATATGTTACTGTCTAATAAAATATATTTAAAATTGTAATTATTAATAATATATAAATAATAAAAAGAAGAGAAGAAGATTATTATTATTATTGTAATTTAATGTATATTGTATATATATTAAAAATAAATTCATTTATGTATTATAATTAATATATTTTACATATTAAAAGTAAATTCATTTATAATTGTAATTGATATATATTTTTTATATGAACAATAAATTACAAATTTATTATTATTTAATAAAAAATTATTAATATAATTATTTAATTATTATAATATACGAATAAGAAGATATTTATAATTATAATTATTAATAATATATAAATAATAATTAGAAGAAGAAGATAATAATTATTATTGTAATTTAATATATATTTTATATATTAAAAATAAATTCATTTATAATTATAATTAATATATTCTATATATGAAAAATAAATTAAAAATTACAATAATTAATATTATATATATTATAATATATAATTAGAGAAAATAAAAGAAGATAATTATAATTATAATTATATAATAAAATAAATTATATTATTAAAATATATATTAAATGTATTATATTATATTACATTTTGTATTAAATAAGTCTTGAAACTTTGAAAGTGACAATGATGATGATGATAATGATGATGATGATGAGGAGAATGATGGTGGCAAGAATCTTGATTTTCTGCAGTTCGTTCACCTTTCGACTGCACCTTTCTCTTCGTTCTTTTCTACTTCTTCTTCTTCTTTTTCTTCTTCTTATTTTTTTCATCATCTTCTTAGTTCGTCATGAGATTGGTATAATACTTCTAAGTTTAACTATACTTCATTATAAAATATTTCATCAGTCAATATTTTATTACACACTCCTACGACATTGTATTATTATTTTTTTTTTTTCTTATCAATGATTTTATTCTAATTTTTATTAATTTATTTTATTTTATTTTTTTTTTAATTATCCTAATAATATTATCTGTCTCGTTTAGAAATAATTTGTTTCTCTCACGTATAAATCATAGAATACATTTATTAATTTGAAATACGATAATCAAATGTGTTAAGTGCATATAACAAAAATAATAATAATAAAAAATAACAAATTTAAAATAATACGACGAGTGGTGTTGAAAAAACAATATATATCATCGAAAAAAAAAAAAAAAATGAAGAAAACAAGTGTTCCCAATTGAAATCCCTCGAGTGTACCACACTCAATTAATTTGCCATCGTGTAAACGAGTAATTATCGAGTACCAAAACTCGACACTCCTGTGTTTTCCAAAAATAAATAAATAAATAAAAAAAAAAAACAAGAGAGAAAAAATTGGAGACCACATCTACAAAAAAAAAAAAAAAACTGTTAACATAGAAGTTGCAATAGAATAAGTGAAAATACTAGAACAAAAAAAAATAAAAAAGGCAGAAAAAGAAAGGGAAGATGAAGTATGAAGNCGAGTGTACCACACTCAATTAATTTGCCATCGTGTAAACGAGTAATTATCGAGTACCAAAACTCGACACTCCTGTGTTTTCCAAAAATAAATAAAAAAATACATAGACGTACACACATGTATAAAATTCGTTGAAATAATAAAACGAGACTGTTAACATAGAAGTTGCAATAGAATAAGTGAAAATACTAGAACAAAAAAAAATAAAAAAGGCAGAAAAAGAAAGGGAAGATGAAGTATGAAGAAAATTACAGGAAGACAAGAAGTTACGAGTTTAAAAAAAAAAAAAATATGAAGAATAAAAAATAGCCTTTGAGATATATATATATATAAAAAAAAAAAAAACATATGAAATATATTTTCTGATATTCGCATCCGTTATGGTAAAAATGAATGTCATTCCTGATGGTGACAAAGCTATATCCCATGGTGTCTTTTTCTTCTTCTTCTTCTTCTCTTAGTGACATAAGGAATTCTTTACCATGGATCGATATTATCCTCTCTCTCTTTCTCTCTCTCTCTCTCTTTCTTTCTCATTCTTTCTCATATGTTTTAAATTTAGCATGGGTGCCGATTCCGTTATAATTCCACATAAAACTGGTCGGAGTGACTTACTATACCAACGATGCAAAAAAGAAAATGTGATGTGTGTGTGTGTGTGTGTATGTTACCATTGATCCAATCAATTTTATGTATAAAATGCACATACACAAATATAAATAAAATAAATATATTAATGACACACAAAAATAAATAATTAAAAATAAATAAAATAAATATATTAATAAAACACAAAAATAAATATTTAAATTAAATAATTAAAAATAAATAAAATAAATAAAATAAATATAATAATAATCACAAAATTAAATAATTAAATTAAATAATTAAAAATAAATAAAATAAATATATTAATAATCACAAAAATAAATAATTAAATTAAATAATTAAAAATAAAGAAAATAAAGAAAATTAATCAAATAAAACAAATATATATTAACGAACACAAAAATAAATAAAATAAAATATAAAGATTGAAAAATGAGACAAAATAAAAATGTAAACAAAAAAAACACACACTTTAACACACACACCATACACACACACGAATATATTATTATTCTTACTTGCAATACACGACGACACTGACTGAGATCTCGTAAGTTTGGTAGTGTGAAAGACAAAGATGAAGAAAGGTTGAAGAAAAACTGAAAAAAAATGAAATAAACAAAGAGAGAGAGAGAGAAAGAGAGAAGAGTAAGATCACGAAAGAGAACACACGGTTAGAAGACAGAGATGAAGAATAAGAATAAGAAGAAGAAGAAGAAGAAGAAGAAGAAGAAGAAGCCAATGAATGTCGAGTAACGGTATACGATACATGAATTTTGTGTACACCTTGGACTCGGTTTATACGACGAACTACCACCAACCATATCGCACGTGAGTTTGTGTAAATGGTATTCAACATATGTAGAATAGAAGGACTACTATATATACATATCTCATATCCTATATATATCTATCTATCTATCTTTCTCTCTCTCTCTCATTTAAATACACGTACGAATACATTCACATATTCATATATTCCTACATTCGTATTTTACATACATTCATACATACAAATATAAAGATACGTATACACAAACTTATACATTGATATATAAATATTCATATGCATGAATACACATATACACGAACACATTCATACATTCATACTTTACATATATTCATACATACAAACATAAAGATACGTATACGAACTTATACATTGATATATAGATATTCATATGCATGAATACACACACACGAATACATTCATACATTCATACTTTACATACATTCATGAATTCATACTTTACATATATTCATACATACAAATATAAAGATACGTATACGAACTTCTTATACATTGATATATAGATATTCATATGCATGTTTGGTATATAGAAAGATATTGAGATAGGTATACGGATATTCATACTAACATATATATGTATATATATTTACATATGTATATAGGATATATATATAGATTAAGTTTCTACATGATCTCTCTCTCTCTCTTTCTATCTTTGTATGGGTTTGGTTTTGTTCCTCTGACGATATCGGCAAATTTATCGCACGGGACTATATCCTGGGAACGCCATCGAACCATCTGAATTTCAAATTTCGTGTTATTTGCCTACGGTAAGCAACGTTCGAACATGAAAGATTCCAAAACTCTTTAAGTGTATTGGCATGAAATTAATTCCTAGTTGGGTTTCTTCGATCTCTCATATACTCATACAAAATGATAGAATAACACAAATGTGATATAGTCACACAAATGACTTTTCTATTTAAAAGATATTCTAAAATAAGATCACTTTACTTTACAAAAGATAAAAATGAAAAAAAACACAACAACAGAAAAATAGAGAGAGAAAGAGAGAGAGAGATAGAGAGAGAGATAGAAAGGAAAGTATTTTCTTGATAATAATCGATGATTATTACGTAGTATTGGTATTCGATGATTAGGTAGTTCACCTTCGTGATTATTTTCTATCTTACAATCTCGTCAGGAAACTTAGAGAGAGAGAGAATGGGGATTTTTCAGGGCGGGGCGCAAATTCTTCTAACATTACACACATACTTACTTATGTTCCATGTACTCGTATCATGTTTGTTGGTTACTTGGTTGGTTGGTTGGTTGTTAACTCGTAAAATCTCGAGGTTAAAATCTAACAGGGGATTCTAAACGCTTCGGTAACAGTCAGTAACTGTTCCGCGTGAAAGGATTTCCTGTGAGCACAAAATCAAGCTTTGAGTTTAAATTCGATTTAAATCAAATGAAGCATTTTGAAATACACATTTTTTTTTATGTGCAGATGTTATACAGGTTTTGTTTTTTTTTTTTGATACGTTATTTATTATATTGAATATTTAGTTTGGTTTGTTAAGAATGTTTAGTTTATGGTTACATTGTTTTGTTTGACAAATATTAATGGGATTTATTTTTTTTATTTTTTATCTAACACCCTGTATATTTGTTAGCTATTTTTTTTTAGGAATATATATATATATATATATATAGGTATATGAACAATGTAATCTTATTATATTATTATGTTAATTTTTATTTAACAATTAGTTTCGTTTGAAATGTTTTAGCATTGGGTTTTACTGTTCGATGATATTTTTATAATTGTTGAAAATTTATAATATAAATATTTTAGATTATTTTGTTATTGTAATAGGATTTTTAAATTTTAATATAAATAAAAAATAATATAATAATAATAATAATAGGATTTAGAAATCAATTAACATGCAATGTTTAATTTTACATTTTATTTTATATTTTACCTAGTATTATAGGTAGATTTATAAATTTTGATATAAATAAAAAATAAAATAATAAAAAAAATATATTAACAGATAATATTTAACTAATTTTATATTTAACATATTAGAATTTATAAATTTGGATATAAATAAAAAATAAAATAATAATAAAAATATATTAACACACGACATTTAATTAATTTTACACTTTACCTAGTAGAATTTCTAAATTTTGGTATAAATAAAAAGTGAAATAATTATAAAAAAAAAACACTATATATATTTTTTTTTATTAATTTTATAATACAATTTTTATTCAATATTGTATTTCAATTTTGATTTGTTCAACCATCAATCTATTACAAATTTGTTCACCTAATTTGTTCAAATATTTGAAGAATAATTTTAGAAATATTTTCCAAAGATAGAAAAAAGATAATCTATATAGATATATAGATAGATATATAGATAGATAGAAACTTTGAAAATGAAATTGCAGAGTAGGTCGAAGATGTAGGCAGGATTGGTTGGTTTACCAATTGGAATCTTGCAAACGTTTAGAGAGAACAAAGTTGGTAACTTGCGAACGTTAGAAGCAAACTCTTGAAATGAATGACGACGATGATGATGATGCTGATTATAATGATTAGAATAATTATCATGAAAATGATACTTTCTCTTGATATTCCTTAAAATCAAATGACAATTTTCAACAATTTCAATTGACCATGTCCATCTTTTTAATCATCTTCTTCCTACATTCGTATTTAGTATGTTACATTCTGTAAGTAAGATAAGCATAGTTATTTCCTCTCATTGAACTTTATCTTCTTAAGTAATGAAACTAATATAAGTTTGTTTCAGGATGAACAAAAAGATAGAAAGAAACACACATACACAGACACACATACATGAATATAAAGACCGTTAGTTTAAAACGTGGTTCAAGTTTTGATCATTCTTCTTATGATTGTAAGTACTCATTTACTCACTTACTTACTTACTTACTTACTTACTTACTTACTTAACTTTCTACTTTTATCATGAAGAATGTGAGAATCGTTTTCGAATCAAAACGTGTGTCTGATTTTCTCAAATCTACTGGGTGTTTAATAAAAAACCTATTTATATACTTCTACTTTTCTCATTTTGATTTTGGTCTGATTTTCTCAAATCTACTGGGTGTTTAATAAGAAACCTATTTATATACTTCTACTTTTCTCATTTTGATTTTGGTCTGATTTTTTCAAATCTACTGGGTGAGCAATAAGAAACCTAAGAAACCCGTTTATATTCTTCTGTTACTTTTCTCATTTTAATTTTGTGTTGTTTCTTTTTCTCTTTTTATTTTTAAATGTAGTTTGAATTGAAATTGAATTGAAACGATTTGATTACTTTTTCTTGCTGTTGTTGTTGTTGTTGTTCTTCTTCTTTTATTTGGGGTTTTGTATTTTTTTTCTTTTTTTCAGTTTGTTTGTTTGGTTTTCATTAGATAGTATAGTAATTGTTTCACGTTTGAATGCTTAAACCGTGTTTCTACTATTAAGCTTGAACCCGTTTTCATATACATTTGGTAAATTCGATTGTCGGTTAAGTTGGTAGTTCCTATATTGTCGAACTTTGTCGAATGTGGTTTGAATTTATCGATTCATTCCTAATGACTGAATTAAACTCGGTTTGCCTAACGTTATCCATTAAACACTCCATATTGTTATATGGGGGTGTGTTTCTTCAATTGATTTCTTAGGATTTTAGTTTTAATTTAGTTCCTTGAAAAAATCTTCTCATTGTATTTTTTTTTTTTTTAATATTATTATTATTTAATTAAATTAATTATTTAAAATATTATTAATTTCGATGATCGTTGTAAAAATTGTTTCTATTTTCTAAAATTAAACATAATTTCTTTTCTCAAATTCTATTTGCATTGATTTTTAAATAACACGTTTATAAAAATGTTTTTTTTTTTTTTTTTTAAAGGAAATATTATAAATAATATAATAAATAATCATTTAGTAGATGTTTGAAATTACGGGAAATTATTTATGTCACTGTATGTGCATTAATAATATTATTATTAATAATATTTTAATTATAACAGAATATAATTGGTAAAAAGAAAGAAAACATTAGAAATTAAAGTGAAACAAATGTGTGTGTGTGTGTGTGTGTATGTTAGAGAGAAAAAATGGAAGTACCGTTGAAAAATTGCAAAAGGTGTTTGAAGAAAGAGGTCAAAAATGTACCGGTCAAAGGGCCATTTCCGGTTAACGTGAAGAAACTACACACGAGACCTTTCTTTATTCTCGTATCTATTATTTTACTTTTCTCTTTGAATTTCTTTTTTTTTTTTTCTTGGTATTTTCTTTTAAGTAATTATACCGTGTAACGTGGTACTTCAATTTACATTTGTCTGAACGTTGTAGCAAATTTACTTTGTATATTGTAATAGATTTCTAGATCAATTTCGAAATATGAACTACGATAAATGCTATGACGTTCAATTAAATTTGTTTTATTAATTAGTTTAATAATTATTAATTTATAATTATTATAATTTTAATATTTTCTAATATATTTTATCTCAATATATTTTATCATTCATTTTATATTACAATTATATATAATAATAATAATAATATATTTGTATAATAATGTATCAAATAATAATTACAAAGTGATACAAATTAATTCGAATCACTTGAGCTTGTAAGATCGACATCTGTTAATTGTAGTTAAAGTGAGATAGAATGATCGATTAACTCTGTCATGCTTTGTTCCTCTCTCTTCACCACCCCTCTCACCATTTAGTATCCTTTGATCATCGAAGAAGGAAATTTACAGACGTAACGAATGATAAATGTCTCTGACAATCAACGTATTTACTATCTTCGTAATTATACAACATTCCTTTTGTATTATTTACTTAATCATTCAAACAATTAGAAGACAATTAATAGAAATGTTAGATAAAACGAATATCATAGAAAATACCTAATAATAGTTATTTTTGTTTCGTTAATTAACACTTCTACCAATTTAGTGTTAGTGTTCTTATTCGTGTCTCAAAGTATAAAAGGTTGTTTCAAAGATAAACAAATTATTTCTTAATGTTACTTTCAAAATAGATAAGGATAAAAATTGTGAGAGGGTGAGGGAAAGTAAGGAAGTTGTAAAAAAAAAAAAATAAAAAAAAAATTATTATAAATAAAATAAAAAATATTTGTAATACTAGTAGTATTGCAAATATAGTATTACTATGCTATTATCTATTATATACATTATTATTTATTATTTATATAATTATATTAATATTTTAATATTTATAATTATTTTAATATAATTATATTATATAATTATATATTATGTTTATTACTTACAAGTTCGCATGGCTCAGTGAGGCAAATCACCATCTAGTAATGTCCATCCAGTAATCGTATGTTCCCGAGTTCAAATCCCGGGGGGGAAAAAAAAATTATACGTCATGTGTACTAGTAAGAAATTCGACAACAACACTAGACATCTGTATTTTATTATTTATATATTATATATTATATATTTATTATAGTAATACTATTTGTAATACTAGTACAAATAGTATAGTAATACTAAATATAGTATTATATTAGTAGTATTATATATTATATATATTACTATACATAGTATAAATATATATATTTATTATATAGTAATATATAGTATTAATAGTATAATATAATATAATTTGTGTAATACTAAAAAAAAAGATACTTTCCATAGGTTAAGTTTGGTTTATTGTTAAACCAGCTAAGAGAAAACGGAGCTGGCCGTTGAGACAGTTGACAAGGGGGGTGGTTGTAGGTTTAGGTTAAGAAGGAATGAGGGAAAGGGAGTGTCGAGTATTAGAAAGACGAAGGGAGGTAGATAACATTCTCAAAGCTAGTGGAGGAAGATGTTGAAATGCTTCAGGCTGTTTCACCTTCTCGTGTCTTATAGGGGTGAGTGAAAGGTTGTAGGGGGTGGAGGGTGGGTTGGTTTGCTTACAAATCTAACCGAAGACCGAACTATATACTCCTCTACCTTGGCATCAGCAACAACCTAACTTGGCATCATCATCGTTTCCCTCTGTTCTTCCTCTTATCTTCTCCTGGTAGACCCTCGTCCGTCTTTTGGTTTATACTCCAGGATCTGGAGTACGAGGATCTAAGAAAGGGAGACCAACTGACTTTCTTCACCCCCCCCCCCCACATCATCCTCCTTCAGTCACTACTACCATCAACTACTACGTTTGACTTTGGTTAGTCTTCGTCCAAAACCGAACCCAGTTTCCGACTCTAAACATTGGTTCCGGCTTCTTACTTCACGAAATGTTTTAGTTTAGGGAAGATTGTTGTTTATTCGTGAAGGGAAACTTTATAAAGGGTTTATAAAATTTAAATTTCGATTTCTATAAAAAAAAAAAAAACATTTCACAGAAAAACATTTAAATAATAAAATAAAAATGTAATATCATTTCTAAATAAAATATAATAATTTTACATTAATTTATGTTTCAACAGAATACAACACAGACTTACTTTTACAGAAACAATTAATTAAAACACAACTCTGTCTTTGTGATTTTAATTATATAAGAGAATTTAATTAAACAATGACAAATTGTTTAAAAGACAAATGATTTATGAATAAATCCCTTATTAACACATATTAAATGATATTCAATTAGAAAATTTAAAAAAAAAAAAAAAAAAAAAACGATGAAAGAAAATTCCAATTTCTTTTATTCTTTTCTCAGTGAAAAAGACCTGAAAGATGTCAGAAAATAGTCCGTGCATGAAATTGAAAAACGTCTTTATTATTATTATTATTATCATCTTTTCTGATTTCAGAACATCCTAGACAAGTTCAATCCCGGTGCAAGGCAACTGATCAATGCTGGTAAAGCGTACCTGAAGGCACTTCACGGTAAGAGAATTAAAAAATAAATTATAAAAAAAAACAAAAAAACACGAAGGAAAAGGGATGAACAGGAAGTACGAGGAAAAAAGAAGAACAGATAAACAAAAAAAAAGAAATAAGGTTGAAATTTGATGTCCTACCTAATGGGCCAATCGGTTCGTCAGAATTGTTCCATGTGAGAAAGGGAAGGAGAGGGTGAATTGGTTTTTATTTTATTTTTTTTTTTATTTTTCGTTAAAATACCTTTACCTATCCCTTTTTCTTCTTTTATTCGGCCAATTAGATTCCAGAGAGAAAGAGTGAGAGAGAGAGAGAAAAAAAGTAAACTGATCGATCTCAACTTTTCCAACCCACACACCCACTTCAATTCTTCGGATTACTGAAAGTGGTACGATCAAAGTATTTTTCTTTTTCATTGGATAAACAAACGTTATCTTCTTATATTTATTATTGATTGTTTATATCTTAAGATAGTATTTTTCTTTTATAGTTGGTTTGTTAAATTTATTGATAGTGATATTGGTAGAGATACAATTTCCATTTTAGTTATATTGGATATCTCTGTGCAATGTTGAATTCATCACGAGTGACTCTTTTGTATTTCTTTGTATTGTTATTGATCAGTTTTCCATTTGATAGAAATTCAATTGAAAAAATATGATCTTTTATATTATCTCGTTTAATTTGTTATTTAATCTTTGAAAAAATTCATTCTATGATGATTACAATACTTATCAGAAATTTGGATACATCAATTGCATTTGTGTTGCATAATTTAAGTAAATATAAATAATATATTTTATTATTATCATCATCATCATCATCATCATCATCTTAATATAAAAAGATACTAATTAAATTTCAATTTATTATTTAATAATAATTTCAGGATTTGGATTTTTCAAACAGAAAGGCTAATAATTTTGCAAACGTAAAACGATTTAGTTTAAGACTTTGGAAAAGGCAAAATTTCTCATTTAATTAAATAATCACTTTGTGGCAAAACTTTAATTACTTCCTAAAGATGAGAGAAATATCTTATAATTTAATACGGAATATTATTCCCATAAAGGAAAGGAAAGATAGAAAAGAAAAAAAAAAAACCTTTATCGAGTTATTTATAATAACGGGGGGAGGGGGGGGGAGAGGTCAAAGTTTCCAAGCAACCCCTTTTTGAAGAATTCAAAATCAAAATGTCAAATCTTTTGCAAGATTGATTAATATTTTGATTATCACATGAAAAAGTTATGATAAATAATTTTTTATCGAGTTATTTATAATATGGGGGGTTTGAAGTTTTCAAGCAACTTTTTTTTAAAAAATTCAAAATCAAAATCAAAGTTTTAAATCATTCACAAAATTGATTAACATACAATACTTCGATTACAACATGAACAAATTACAATAATTAATATAAAACCCATATATAAATTACGTACCCATCGTCATGACATTTTACGTTACACCTTCCCCCATACAATTTGTTCTTCCTTCATCATTTTTTTCTGAAAAATAAAACCAAAAAGAAAGAAAATATTGGTAGGGTAAGTTCCGATATCGAATAAGGGCATTGAATTATCTTCGTATAGTAGTTTTCGTTTTCCTTCAACGATTTTTCCTCAACCCACTGCCACCCCCTTCGGAGAAGAGAAGTTATGGTTTATTACATACGATAACGAAACGTCATTGGTTTAGAAAGAGTATAAAGAGTATGGAGAGAGGGTGGGTGTTATGGTGGGTAAATCGTTACGAAACATCACGGAGTAGAGAAACAACTTGGGATAGAACGTTTTCAGTGAGTGATAGAGAGAAAGATAGAAAGGGAAAAGGGATATAGGGATATAGGAAGTGAGAGAGTGAGTGGTGGTGTGTGTTAGGTAGAGAATGCAGTAGGCGAATCCGAGCCAGCTGGAAAGCTCCGACGTAAGCGGAGCTTAAATCTGGCTTTGTCACGGTGCAAGCGCACGTAGTATTCCGTGTCCATGGAAGCGAGATACGATTTCTCCCTAACCCCTCCACCCTATGGTGTTTCTTCCTACACAACAATTTACCTATATATATATATGTATATATATATTCCTATATTTGTATATGTGTGTCTGTGTATGCAGTCATTGGGGTGTGATTTGTATGGGTGTTGGTAAATGTAAAGGTGCTTGTGTTTTAGTAGCCATGGTGTTTCTTCCTACACACCAATTTATCTATATATATTCCTATATTTGTATATGTGTGTGTATGTAGTCATTCAGGTGTGTATTTGGATGGGTGTTGGTAAATGTATAGGTGTTTGTGTTTTAGTAATGTTGTATGGTGTTGGATACGAGGGTTGAGACCGATATTTATGGCGTTTGCGATTCAGTAGAGAGAAAAGAGGTGTATGTCTATAGAAAGAGAAAGAGAGAGAGAGAGAAGATGAGTGGGAGGAGTAGGGGGAATGGGGTGGAAAAGGAGGTGGAAACGAATGAGTTTGTTAGAAAGGTGGAAAGAGATAGATAGATTGAGATTCCAGGGGAGGGGGGGGTTGAATAAGAGATAGACAAAGATGAACATATACTTTAGGAAACAAAGAAAATTAATCTCGGAGATTTTGTTAATATAAGGAAGAATATTATTATATCAACATGTTATTTAATAATAATACGTTTTGTTTCTGGGTGTTTGTAATATTTGTTGCTACTTTTCTTTTTATTTTTTTTTTTTTTTTGATTTATTGGAATAATTATTTTGTTTTGGTTTTGAGAATTGGTTTTGTATTAATAATATATATATATATATATTTTTTTAAAATTATTTTTTAGGATTATTGAGACAAGGAAATATTGAATTTTGATACTTTAAGTTTACTTTGGTCTATTATTAATTTTAATTTAGCATTTAAATTAATATTAAATTATTAAATTATTTTTAAATAAATAATTAAATTACTTTTCGATTGGATAATAGTTAAATGATTAAATCGTACCTTTATTATTAACTATTATTTGGATAAAGAGTAAAATGATAAATAGTATCTTTATTATTAAACTATTATTTATATAAAAATTAAGATGATAGTACCTATGTTTATATTTTTATTTTTTAAATTAGCTCTTATGTAGATTTATAATTATTATTTGAAAAATATTTCTTAACAAATACACAAACACACATATACATATATTGTATTTTCGCGAAAGTCCACTTATATGGAAACGTGGATAAGAATAATATTTGCACGTATGTAAAATCACAAAGTAGTTTTTGTTATCTCTCTCTCTCTCTTTCTCTTTCTCTTTCTCTGTCTCTTTCTCTTTCATTGTTCATTATAGTTTATCCAACATAGACACTCGTAGGGTTGGTTCCACAAAATCTTGCGCCTGGCCGCACCTTTGCAAGTACTTAGCAAACGTAGACTATCTCAAATAAGAAAGAAAAAAAAAACCAGAAAAAAGAGGACCCTTCCCTTTTACTCTCCCTTTCTCTGTTCAACAAATTTTACTCTTTAACTCACTCACTCACTCACTCATTCACTCATTCAACCCTTTTCGCTATTATCTAACTACCATCATCACATCGTCAATGGCTTTTGTCTTATTCTCCTAAAGGTTTTCGACTACTACCACCACCACCACTACTACTAACACTACTACTACTATTACTACTATTACTAATACTATTATTTCTCTCATCGTGGTAATCCTTTATTTGTTTTGCACTTTCCATTCTACTCGAGTACGTCAAAAATTAATTCCTAATCGAGTTAGTATCTCTCTTTCTTTCTCTCTCTCTCTCTTTCTCTTAGTATCTTTCGTTTTGTTTTTATCTTCTCTTTATCTTTATCTTTTTTTTTATCTTTTTTTTATTTTATTTCTTTCTTTGTAAGCGTTGAAACCTTCAGAGAATCTCCTGGCAGTGTAGGAACTCGTTAAGAAAGTTACATCCACCCTCCCCACTCTCACTCCCACTCCTCATTTCTACCCCCTTTATCCCTCAGCCTCATCTTTGTACTCTTCGGGAAAACTCTTCTCTTCTCTTCTCTTCTCTTCGCTGACTTTTTCAGCATTCTATCGTATTTAATCGTGGTTGAGTCTTCCAGATAAAAACTTCGTAATTCCTAGAAGTGCGTGGGGATAAAAGAAAGAACAAGAAAGAGTGGGGATGAGTGAGTGGGTGGAGTGGGGAGAAAGGAAGAACCATTGGCCATCTTAACGTGACCTCAACACTGACTGAGAAATTATAGCAATTTTATTTGTACGTCTACTTACTTTCTTTTTTTTTTCTTTTTTATTTTCCCTTTTCATCTTCTTCTTCTTCTTCTTCTTCTTCTTCTTCGAAGTTTTATTTTTGCGCAAAATACGATACCGTTCATGGAATATAAACTTTCTTTCTTTCTTTCTTTCTTTCTTTTCTAAAAGGATAATCTGAGAAAACTTGTTTTCTTTTCTTTTTGCTTTGTTTTTTTGTTTTAAGACAGCCATGGTTGACAATTTGTGTACGAGAAACTAAAAAATAAAAATAATAAAAAAGAACGCAATGTTTGTATATTTTTTTTAAAACAAATCTTTCATATTTCTATTAATTTTGTATTTTTTTTTTGGATTGCTGTTAAAGTTCAGTTCATTTTTTCTTTTTTTTTCACTTAAAAAAAGTTCAAACTTAAGCTTAGTTTGTGATGGTAATATTTTATAAAGGGTTACATTTTATTTGAATCAATAAAATATAAAAATAATATTACCTGAAACTTGTTTACCACCACTCAGGATGATGGTCGGTGTTTTTTTTTTTAATTCAAGTTCAAGTTCAGCTCAACTTTTTTTTTTTTTTAATTGAAGTTCAAGTTTAAATTTAGGTGATGGTAATTTTTTTTTTTTTTATAAAAGATTGCATTTTATTTTGATCAAAAAAATAGAAAAATAATATTACGTGAAACGTGATTACCGTCACCATTAGGGATGATGGTTGGGGTCGGTGCTATTTAATTCAATTATAATATGAAAATCATGTTTACAATTATTTCCAAATGTAATATAATATCGCAAATATTGTTATGCAAATTGCTAGACAACTTTTGTTAAATATATTCAAATCCTACTCGATTATCCCCCACCATTTCTCCCCTTTCCCCCATCCCAACCCTCGTCGTAATAATATTCCAAATTTTAATACCATAATTTGTATCTCGACGCGAATAATCCAAAACTATTATTAAGGTAAAAAGAAAAAGAAAAAGAAAAAAAATACAAGAACAAAAACTGTCCTCGCATATTTAAAAACAAACAAACACACAACGAAATTAGAATTTAATAATCAAAAAAAAAAAAGATTTGTGCGTGAGGATTGGTGACATTTAAATCGAACCACTTTTCTCGTAATACAAAAAAACTTGAACGTCTCTTCAAACCTTCCCCCATCCCTGTACTCTTATCCCTTCCTCTCACCCCTACCCCTGGGATTTATTTTCCAAAGTAAAAGGGAAGTGCAACTTCGTTATCGAAGTTAAATGCGTAAAATTTGCATTATTCAAGAGAGAAATATAAAGAGGAGTGGTGGTTCGTGGTTTTGTGAGAAAAGGGGAGTGGTGGAGAGGTGTAGGGAGGGGGGTGAGAAGAGGGGGCAGAGGAAAGTAATATAATAGTATGAGCAGTAGCACGAATAGGAAGACCAGAAAAAAAAAGAGACAGAAAGAGAAGATAGAATGGAGGGGGAAGATCTGGAAAGAAAGAAAGAACAAAAAAATTCGTAGGTAAAAAAGTTCCGAAAAATTCCCCCCCTCCCCCCCAAAAAAATAGTCAGACAGGATTATTAAGTATGCTAAGTGTCCTTGATCAGAGAACCGTGATGGTTAAAGGTTCAATGTCGTATATTAAATAAGGCTATTATTTCTCGTTTGTAAACAGGTGTGAGAAATAGTATTAGTAAACGAACAGGTGTATGTGTATGTGTATGTGTATGTATGTGTTTTGTATCATCTATCTTTGGCCAGTTTTCGTAATGTAACAAGAGATAGATAATCTCCTTTTACGATTTAGGTATTTCCAATTAAAATTCCCACCGGTGCTCAGAGTTGAGGTGAGGTGAAGGGTGGAGGTGGTAAAAAAGATATTAGTTAAAATTCGTTATCGCATTTCACATTTTTGACCTTTCCCACGAGTTGATTGTTAATTATTTTCCCATAAATTCAACATATGTATGTATATATATATATATATTTAATATAATAGAAAAAAAAGAGAGGATTCTAGGAACCTTTGTCGAAATGTTTAAATGAGAAATTCCACTAGGATTGAGGATGAGAAGAAGAAGCACAGGAAGTAGTATGATTTATTAGGATTATATATTCCTAAGGAAACTTTGTTCCAAGGCCGTCGAAGGGTGGAAAGTGCTGGCTAATGGAAGACTCTCGAATGAACGTTACCAGCTTTCTCATACACACATACACACATATACATATACTATCTTTAGAACAAGTAGTATCTTCTTTTAATATTAAGATCTCTCTTAAGGTGAGGAACGTCACTTTGGCGTAACGTCGAGTCATAATGTTGTCTTTCACTTTTCTAAAAGACAGAGAAAGAGAAAAGGGTGGGAGAGGAGTGGGTTGATGGGTTGAGAGATTTTAGGGAAAGGTTCCTCGTTAAATTATGCAAACGCGTTCACGTCAGACACTTTGCAGTTTGGTAACCTCGTTTCCCAGTCTCTTAATCGTAATTCCCAAATTCCCTTTGCTCGTTGCGTCTATGTGTGTCTGTCTGTCTGTCTGTGTGTGTGTGTGTGTGTGTGTGTGTAGACAAATACCAATGAAGAAAGGGGGTGGTAACGTTTTTGCGAAAGGAATATCCAAATGGTTGACGAGTTCATCTCGCGAAATGTGGGTGGTTGGGATTGGGAGTATCTGTAAGTAGCTACATAACCTTAATAAGGGCCCTTACTGTAGTTAGGTAGGTAGGTAGGTAGTCGTCACAGCAGCCGAATTCAATTGGTTCCTTTGAATCCTACTTCTCTTCGTCTTTGTCCCATAGTTTTCCATCCCTTACGAGAAATTAATTCGTTCCCATTCGTGAAAGGTGCCCATCCCCCTCCTCCCCGTTTCCACCTTTCTCTATTCGCTTGGAAACTTGCTTGCTGATCGGGTGAGATTCCTATTACTATCCATGTATCTGTCTATCTGTCTGTGTGTGTGTATGTGTATTTGTCTGAGTTTATTTCTCTCTTTACGCGTTTTGCCTTTTCGTAGTTGTTCGCATTCTAACAGTCAACGACAATTTATAACGAACCCAAGAAACCAACCCCACTTTGGGTAAAGCCCATTTCTGTTTCTCATCTTCTTCTTTATCTTCATCTTCCTTCATCTTCATCTATTTCCTCTTTATTCTTGTTCTTGTTCTTGTTGAAGAGGAAGAGGAAGTGGTGGTACTGGTACGTCTAACTCTTTTCATCTCAACTATTCGATTTCTCTCTCTCTCTCTCTCTCTCTCTCATCTTAAAGGAAACCACTTATACCGTTTAAACTTCATATCTATGAATTCGACTATTTCCTTTCTACCTTCCTCTCCTCTCCTCTTCTCTTCTGTTCTTCTATCCGCCTACATATCACCGGAAACTTTCTTATCAAAGTAATGACGTTAAAGTGGTACCTCTCGAGTATTCTCCTACCAAATTCATCCCCACCACTAACCAACTATCTTACTTTTCGATAGGAATGAATTATTATATCTATAAGTTTAATATATGCAGCAAATATAATTTTCTTAATTAGTTAAGTAAGTTTTTTTTTTTTTTTTTTTCTTATAAGTTGAATGTTAGTTGTCAATTTATTTGTTTGGTTTGAAATAATTTACCAAAATATTTCTAAACAAAATTAACGAATTATTTTACTTTCTTTTTTTTAAACAAAATTAAAAATATTATTAGAAAATAATAATAATAATAATAAAATAATTTTGAATATTATTAGAAATTAAACTCTAATTAGGGTTGCGTCAGGGTTACGTCAGGTTTTATTATTTTATATATATATTTTGTACAATATTTGATAATATTTGTATATCTTCCAATAATTTGATTTTATTTTTTTATTTAATAATTCATTGAAATATTTATTTTTATAAACAACTAGAAGATTTGATACTAGATTTCAATATTACATAATTTTAATTTTATTTCTTTCTTTTTTTTTTTACACTTTACTTTCCCACGAAAATTGACAAGTCCTGTATAAGTGTAAACGAGAGAGATCGAGAGAGAGAGAGAGATAGAGGATTCGTGAATCGTTCATTTCCCCCATTGCGGTTTAGGGTGTAAGCACGGATAGGTTGGTGTCAGGTACAGGCGCATACTGGACAAATCTACCCCCTTCCTCCCCCGTTAACACTACACAAAACACCGAACGCGTAATTACTGTGGTCTGTTAAAATGTGAAATCTAGAATGTTACCTCTTTAAAACCCACCCTTCTCTATTCCCAACTCCTCTCTCTCTCTCTCTCTCTCTCTCTCTCTACCTCTATTTTCCTTTTCCCGTATTTTACTTTGCCATACTTCCGTTCTTTTTTTTATTCTAATTTTTTTTTCTTTCTCTTCTTCCCTTTTTTTTTAACGAAAGCGACACGCATGCAGTTGTATGGTACTCTCGTAAACGTTACCATCGTTCCTCCTACTCCTCTTCATTCTCCCCACCATTTCCTACAAAAAAAGACAGAGTGGGGAGGAAAGAGTAAGAGTGGGGGTAGAGAGAAAAAGAGAAAGTAAAAGGGTAAAAAGAAAAAGAAATTGCAAAACAATCCTCTTTTCTTTCCTTTCTTTTCAACATGGATACACACACATATATTATACATATATATATGTGTGTGGGTGTAGGGATTTTACAGCTCGGCGTTTCGCGTCACTTTTTTGTCGGTGCCCACTCGAGTACGTCGTTGGTTGTACACGTACGGTTAAAAAATGTAGACTGGTAATTTGTGGCACGACCTTTCTCTATTTCTCCCTTTCCCTTTTTCTTTCTCGTTCTGTGTGTTTTTATCCCTTTCCCCGTTCCCACCCTCACTCCTTTTCCCGTTTTCCAAATGTTAGTCCAGAACACGAGCAGAACGTTTCGCACTTTGACCGGTACTCGTCCAAAGCAACGCAACTCACTCACTCATACTCATTCACATTTACTCACTCACTCACGCACTAAACTCACGCACGCATGCACGCACGCATGCACGGATTTTTCAACCCTTTGACGTTCTTAACAAGAATTTGTTTTCGACAGGTAATTGCTTCGACTCGACTCGCGGGGCCCCAAACGATTTCATCCTTTTGACTCGAGGCTATCTTTCTTCTTTTTATCATTTTTTTCACAGATTTTTTTTCTATCTCTCTCTCTCTCTATCTATGTCTAACCCTAATTCTCTCTCTCTTTCTTTTTATTTTAATCATTTTTTCGTTATCTCTTACTATCTGTGTTTCTAACCCTAATTCTTCTTTTATTCCCTTGCATTTTTCCATTTTCATCATTATCATCTCCCCCAAGTCTCTTTTTCAAATATATATATGCACATATGCTGCACGTATACATGTACATGTACATATTTTTGACTAATACTAATACTAGTTGAAACAAATTTGACGAATTAATTCTATGACCCGATCAAGAGAAATCTCTCACTCAAGCGAGTTTCGTTTAGTAATACGATTTAATTAATTCAATGACACATCACGTACGGAATGCTTTTCCATAAAATCGACAATTTTACATAGACCTAATACACAGACACATACATATATATGTATATATATATGTACACACACGTCTCCACGTTTATCACATACACGTGTCTCATTCGTTTAAATCCGTTTTCACATTTTCTGCTTTTACTCGAAAATTATACTTACACAATTGTTCTAACACCTGCACGTATATACACCTCATGTATGTGCATGTTCAATACACATACGTACACATATACAAGTATGTATAGGAAAATATATTCCTATAGAAATTATACAAACTTCAACGTATATTTAACATCGATGAATTCTGTCCTCCTCCTCCTCCTCTACCTTCCCCTCCCTCCTACGAATATACACGTATGTCTTTTATGTGTGTGTTAAAAGAAAAACGAAGTATATGTCGGATGGATTTATATAAACGTTTGGCAACGTTTGTATTCCATGGAATAATACTCGTAGCCGAGCATTTCGATGCTCGAGTGATACTTCAACGTTGATATTTTTCATCGTCGAGTTGAAATCGATCGGTTAAGAGTGCCCGAAGGGCCTAGCCGAACGATTGGAAGAAAGAGAGAGATGAAAAAAAAAAAAAAAAAAATATAAAAAGGTAAAAGGGTAGGTAGGGTACAGAGGGGGAGGGGGGAATACGGAACGGGAGAGTTACCTGGAATGAGAGGTAGAGTGGGTTTGTGGAATGAGGTGTTGTACTACGGCAAGAAGGGAAGGGCTTGGTAGAATGGAAGGGGTAGTTGGTTGGTTGGTTGGATTGGTAGAGCCGATCACCTTCAATTGAAATTGCAAAGAGTAAATGGAATAGAGGGCCAAGGGCATCACCGACATAAAAAAAAAAAAAAAATAAAAATTCGTGCTTTTAGATTTCAGTCAGAGTTAGAGTAATTAAAATTTGGATTTTGACTTTTTTTTTTTGTTGACTTGTCATCGTAATTATGAAGATCAAAAGTACGATAATGCAATATGTATATATATATATGTATATGTAATATATGTTAAAAGGGTTTTGATCAATCTATAATTTATAAGTTAGTATAAGTAATATAAACTATAAAAAATTAAAAAAATCAAAAAAATCTATACACAATGTTAATAACATTTTTAACTATAAAATCATTTAAATTTATTTCACATGAGTGAAACAATCATGCAACTTTGATGCAACCCTGACTTTGTTTAGAATTTAATATAGTTTTATATGGCATAATATTAATAATATAATATAAAACATATTATCTGATCTTAGTGGACATTCTATAGAATGCCCTAAACAATCTATATATATATATATATACATATATATACTTGTATATAATATTATTAAATCGATTTTCTTTTGAGTTCACACTCAATTTCGACGTTTCGAGAGTCCTGCGATCGCACTTAGCACGATTTAACGAGAAAACTTTTTAAATTACATTCCACCGGATCGGTCGACTGCCATTCTCTCTCTTTCTCTTACTCTTTCTCTCATCTTTCTCTTCTATCTACCCTTTCTCTTTCTTTTACCTCTTTTTTTTTCTTCTCTTTCCCTTTGCTCATCTCTGGCACGAGCAAAAGAGAGGAGGAGACTCTCTGACGGAATTTTTTTTCTTTCTTTTTTTTTTCTTTTCTTTTCTTTTCTTTTCTTTTGCCAATTCTTTTCCCTTTAGCTTTGCGATAAATCTCGTTTGTAGGTTTCTCTACTCGTAGGGAGGGATTCCCCATACTTTCTCGCCTGACCGACCACCGTCTGAGTATTCAGTTGAATATATTCCTTTCTCTCTCTTTCTCTTTCTTTCTTTCTTCCATATTTTTTTTTTTTTTTACTTCTTTATCTTTTTCTCTTATCTACTCTTCTCTTTCTCTTACTCTTTCTGTTTCTCGCTCGGCAGACTTCTGTCTCGAGATGGAGAGATAAAACTCATTAGAGTCGCGTAGCAAGTACGTACAAAATCTTGCTTACGGTTATATACATACATACATGTGTATATGTGTACATGTATGAGCTTACTATTATATATATATATATATACATAGATGAATTACTAGGAAAGAAGGCATCATCATCATCATCGTCATCATCATCATCATCATCATCCCTTTAGCTACGAATTAAAACCTGCTTCAGACAGTACGAATGTCTAACAACGTAGACTCTTTTTACTTTTTTCATTTTATTTTTTTTTTTTATTTTATTTCTTTCTTTGTGCTTCACGTTTTTTTCGGCTAGCGTTTGAAATACACAGATTTGTGAAGGAGGAATATTTTTTTTTATTCGTTTCTTTCTACCAAAAAAAAAAAAAAAACAGAAACATACGTCTTTCTTAAACTTTCTGTTGAATTCTCAGGGTTGCGTCAGGGTTATGTCAGGATTTCTGTACAATTCTTAACAGTATCATATCAAATATATTCTGATTTTTTATTATCTGTTCACAACTTCCCAATAATAATGATAATGATGATTATGATGATGATGATGATGATGATGATGTCATTGATCGTGTTCGAATCCCCAGGGTTGTGTCAGGGTTACGTCAGGATTTCTATTCAATCCTTAATAGAATCAAAACAAACGTGTTCTGATTTTTTAATACCTCTTCACAACTTCCCCATAATAATGATGATAATAATGATGATGATGATGATGATAATGATGATGTCATCTTGTTGGTATGATTTAATAAAATCATAGTAAGTAATAATCAGAGATTAAGCAACATTTCTCTGTAATAATAGAATTTATTAATTCAGCTTAATTTGTAATAGTCTCCATCGAATACAAAGTGTGACACAAAGAGAGAGAGATAGATAGATAGATATATAGATAGAGATAGAGATAGAAATAGAGACAGATACCTATGCGTAAATTATAACAGACGCCTGGAATGATTACGATCCGTAGTATGGGTCATAGGGGATTAATTAGAATGGTCGAGAGTTCGTCGAGTTGTAATAGTAGTAGTAGTAGTAGTAGTAGTAGCAGTAGTAGTAGTTAGAATGGAAGGGATAGGGTAAAGGGGTTGGTGTGTGCATCCTACCTAGCAATGCTGGACATACACTTTGATTAGCCGGAAGTGATCGATCTATACGCGGACGCACGCGCCGATTCCTCTACATATATATAGATAGATATATATAGTGGAGTTCCATTAGTACACCCGGTATGTGCCCAATGTCCATTGCTTTGGATACGAATATGTAAGGTATTCGCGATTAACCGAGATTGAAACGGATTCCAAGAGTTAACTATGTTAATAATAGTAATAATAATCATGTTACTCTATATATTATCTATTATGTTACATACTAATAAATTCATTTTATTATTATATATTAATATATCAATTATTTATAAGAATTTTTGTAATGAATTTTTTTTACAATATATGTTTGTGTGTTGGAACAAAAATTTTTTTATATAAATACAAAATTATAATAATATAATCAATCATATTAATTTAAATAATATTAATAATATAAAAATATAAAAAAATATTTTTATATATAAAATTAAAAAAAAAAACAAAATAAAATATATAAAAATAATATTTATATTTATACTAAATTACTATACCTAAATACTACGTATTAGATATACTATATCTAAAACTAATTAATTAATTTTTGTTCTATTTTTTTTTATTCTATGAATTTTATTATTTATATATACTACAAAGAACAATAAATAAATATATTATTAAATATCATAATGATATCATAGAAATAATATAACAATATTTCTTTATGTAATATTTAATTAATATTAAATCTTATTATATTTTTTGAATTTTATTATACATACTTTAAAATAAAATAAATATATATTTAAATAAATTATGATTTCATTGAAATCAATGTTAAATCGATCTTTAATTATTTATTTTATATATATATATATATACACAATATTTTGGTTTGAATAAATATAAATATAAAAGTATCAAATAAATTCATTGAAATTAATATTACACATTTGATTTCATATACTAATTGGAAATCACGAGTAATGTACATATATTTATTCAAAAAAAAAAAAAATAAAAAAACAAACAAGTAAAACACATACATGTACATGTACATAATACACATGTATCTTTTAAATTACACTAATTTAAGAAATATTCAATCGAATTCATGTTCAATCGGATTTATATTGAAACCTATATACATATATATATATTCTTTTTTTTCCAAAATTCTCCAAAACTCTAATGAATTTTAAACACACACACATACACATACCTATATATATAAACACATGGGAGTATACACGTACCACAGATAAACAAAACAAAATTTACATTTGGACGAAAGCTAATTCGGTAGGTAGGCTTTGATCGTCGATACGAATAAAGCTAAAGTTTCCCACCCCGAACCCCGATCCCCATCCTCATCCCAATCCCCATTCCCCATTTGGGAAAATCTAAAAGGATAAAAACAGATTCAAACAGATGATCGGTAAAACGATTGAGAGTACCAGGATACTAGTGATCGAAAATTAAAACAAGTATACGTGTAACGTAACTTGTGTTTCTATATAAATGGAATCCAAATGATACACACACACACACATATATATATATATATATTTACACGTACATATTTACATTTAGAAATACGCATGCGTTAAACATCGAATAAATCGTGAAACGGGGTGGTGGTGGTGGTGGTACACTTGTTGTACGAGATGGGGGGTGGAGAAACCTGACAAATGGATCATCGGTGGTGGTGGTGGTGGTGGGTGGATGGTGGGACGCGTACGATGGCCAAATGTGAAAGGGTTAATGGAGTCTCTGCGTACGAAACGATGAACAACTACTCTACTGGTAATATTAGTGTCCATGAACAGGGGGAAGAAACATGGAACACAAACAGGGGAATGGGGGTTGAAGACTACCTACATTACCTATCAAAAGTTTCTTTTTGTTCTTAACCCTTGTACATAAATTCGAATATAAAAAAGAATCGAAATTATATCACAGAAAATTTTCCATTGAAATACCAACCCCTAAACACAAAATTATTACAAAAATACAGAATAAAATTGGAAAGTTGTAACAATTAAAATTAATTTATAAAATAAGTTAAATAATAATAATAATAATAATAATAATAATAATAATTAAAAAGTAAAAAGAGTAAAAAGTAAAATAAAGTACACATTAGTCGAAAAACGAGAGGATCGATTCACTTTTATCTCGAAAGACACGGTGTGTCGTTGTCGTCTATTGTCAAGCTTCCAGAGTATTTGCTCGAAAATGAGAGGTAAGGGGGTGAGTGTAAAGAAAGGGAGTGCGGGGGGAGGGGGATACACCATTCCATAGGAAAAAGGGGAAAAGGAAAGAGAAGAGAAAAGGGACCAAAAACGAGGACTCGATTTGGAACACTCGTCTCATAATGAAAGGATCCCCCTTCCCCTACTTTCCTACCCCCTTCAAGACAACTCCCTAGGACAAGGAGGATGCATCCATCCTAGGGTGTGCGGAGAGGGGGAGGCGGTGGAGGGTGGAAAAAGGTGGGATTCAATTATTCTCAATCGTTGCTCAGTTCTCTCGAAATTCGCTTTTCCTTTTTTTTTTGTTCCTCTCTTTATCCCTTATATATATTTGTCTCTTATCCTTTTTCTTTTTTTTTGTTTATTTCTTTTTTTTTTATTATTATTATTATTTCTCAAAGAACGGTGTTTAAGGAGTTGGCCAATTTTCTACGAAAAAAAAAAAAAACAAGAAAATATCTTCATTCACCTCCTCATGTTCACCTCCATCCAACCTTTTCTACTATTCTGTCGATCGTTTCTTCGAATTTAATTCTCCAATGCCCTACGTCCCCCTTTTTTTTTTTTATTCTTTTTATTTTCTATTTATTTTTATAACTTCTTCGATCGTTTTGCGATCTTAAGACGAAGAATTGGATAGGAAAAAAAAAAAAGAGGTGTTATCCCTTTCCATTATTTTCCTTTTTTGCGTGTCCTTTTCTCTTATGTTTAAATACCTTCTTCTATTTTTTTTTTTTTGATGGTTCGTTCTTTTTCTATTTCATTTAATAGTTTAATCATATATCTTTCTCAGTTTATCAAAATGATAAAAAAAAAAAAAAAACAAAGGTTCAACGTTAGCATTAATTATGAATGCTATATTTTTTTCTTTTATTTATTAATCATTGGGTCAAGTAAGTAACAAGATTTGAAGTCAGATAAAATATCCTTTTGTCAAAACCTTTTGTTAAAAACCTTTTGTCATCAATCATGATTATCATCATGTTTATCAAACTGATAGAAAAACAAACGTGTTTACGTTAGCAATTATGTTTTTTATTTTTTTTTTATTTTTAAATCGTTCGGCTCAGTAATTAAATGGAAGTCAGTTTAGAACCTTCAATAATTCCCTTTTGTCCTACGTTTTGTGTTCTGTCCTATTCCAGCCCATTTATGGTAGTCCAACTTCCTTTTCTTCCAACTTGTTTTCCACTTTGTTCACTTTTTTCACTACTCACATTTATGAAGTTTAGAAAATGAAAGATAGAAAAGGTAAAGGTAGTTGAAAGGATAATTAGAAGGGTGGGAAAAGGGTGTTTAGGGGTTGGTACGTGTTCGTTTCCACGAATTTTTCTGGTTTAAACTCCACTGTACTTGTTTGTGTCTATTTTCTATTTTTATCTTTTTGTTTGTATTTTTCATTAAATTTTTGTCCAGTTTTTCTTTCATTCTTCTTCTTCTTCTTTCTTTTCTTTTCTTTTCTTTTCTTTCATTCATTTTGTTAGAATTTTTTCTTTTCCCAAGCCGCTAAAATTACGAGAGTAAAAAACCCGGAAGAAATGTCCTTAAGTTTTTATCTTCCTCTCTACCCCATGGCTATACGTTGCTTTACCATCTTTTTCCTTCTTACCCCTACCACCACCACCACCACACCCCCACTA
>NW_015149066.1:119373-129981 GCF_001465965.1 Polistes dominula | reverse complement strand
CCCCTCCCCTCTCAGTTGAAAATAACAAATTAAAGTTTACGTTGAAAACGTCCAGTCCAAACGAGCGTACGAATTTTTTGTGTCTCCCTGTGTCTTTTCTTGTTTTTTAAATTCTGTTTCTTACGTTTTACGTAATCCAATATTAATAAATAAATAAATAAATAAATATATTTTTTATTATTATATTTAATTGATCTATTGAACGTTGTATATTACTTAAGAAATAAATAAATAAATAAATAATAATAATATTATTAATAATAAGGAATGCAATGATTGGATGTTTCATTGATCAGCTGAATACTTTTGTTTAATTAATTGGATAATCATTGTATATAATATTTATATAATAAAATGAATAATATTAAATAAAATTAAATAAATAATTGTGAATAATATTTCTATAACAAAATTAATTAAATAATAATAATTATAATTATTTAAATATTATATTTCGATTTCCAAGTTGTTTAAGTAGACACAGTTATTAACTAATTGTTAAATAAAATCAAAATTCTTTCGCGAATATCATTTGTACACAATAATATTAATAATTAATATTTTTATAATATTTTATTTATAATTTAAACATTATTTCTATTGTAGATTTTTTAAGTTATCCGATAGACAATAGTTTTAACCAATCGTAGAAATAAAATAAAAATAATTTCATTTAATATTCACCCTCCCCCCCCCCCTTTTTTTAATCTCACATTTTACTTTCATTTGATATTTTCCATTAAAACAAATTTACCAATTTTTGTTAAAAATTAAAACGTTTATTACGTAATTTTCCATAATACTTGGAAATGAAATTTTTACGATTTAAAATACGTTATTAATTACAAGAACAAGAAAAGAAATAAAAAAAAAAAAAAGATAAAGGGATGAAACTGTGTCAAGAAAGAAAAGAAAATAAAAACAAAAGGGTGGAAGAAAAGAAAGGACAACAACAACAACACAACAAAAAATAAAAAAAAAAAATAAATAAAGATAGCACAAAACGTCGTCATTTGTCGTAAAAAGTTGAGACTCGCGTTCTTAATATTCTTTTAAATGGATTTCCAACCCCCTTTCTCCTCAACTTGCTCCCTTATCCTCGTTCCCCAGTTTAATCCAATTTATCCCAGCTGAAAGATATTAATGAATCAGAATAAGTACTTACTTACTTACTTACGCGTTTTTCTCTTCCAAGTGAAATAATACTGAAACATTATACTCCTCCTCCTCTTTTGACGACTAATCTACGTCTATTTCATTTTATTTTTATTTTTTATTTTTTTTTTCATTTTATTTTTCTTTCACAACTTCCAAATCCTTTCATTTCTTATTCCTTTTATTTCATTTCGTTTTTATTCATTTATTTTTATGTATTATAAATAGAATCTCACTCAACAGAATGCTAGGAGGATTGGGGTAGTGGTTTGGGGCTGGTATTGTCTGTTTTTATTTTTATGTATCATTAATAGAAAATATTTCTTGTCATAAATAAACAATAATCAATCTTTACTTTAATTTATTATTATTATTTTAATTTGATTATACAGAAATAAATTTTCAAAAGAATTAAACACAAAGTAGAATACTAAAAAGTATTAAAATAGTAGAAACAGAAATAGAAAGATTTGAGGGTTAAGAGATAACGAAATTAAGGTCGTCAGGGTTTTGGGGTTTGGGTTTAACGTGTTTGAGGGGGTTTGTGTTGGTCTGTTGGTTGGTTGCAATGGGTTGTCACTGCCGGTCCGAGTGAAAATAATTGAATCGTATATAGAGTAGGGTTAGCAGCATCAACAGAATGCTTGGGTGGTGGAAGGGGGTGGTATTGTCATCCAAAATGAAGTTTACGTTTCGTCCTATACCATTTCTTCCGCCATATATATGTATACAACATCATGGCACCCCTTATTTTCGGTAGGAATTCTAAAAACCCCATGCAGGAACCTTGGATTCATCCAAATCCCTCATCTTCACCTAACCTTCCACCCCCTTTCCCAACTTTGTCTTTTTATTTTGAATTTCACATCGACACCGAGTTTCTGGTAGGTTCGTTCGTTTGCTCATCCATATCGTTTTGTCTTCAACCTTAATGAGACCTTGTGTCTAACCTTTTTTTTTTTATTTTACGTCGTGGAATTTTCCTTCACCTCTTGGGATTACAACCACCCTGTCCTTGTCTATGTTCCTTCTTCTGTCTGTCTCTGTCTGTCTGTCTGTCTGTGTGGTTATATGTGTTTGTGTATGTGTATGAGTAAGTGAATGAATGAACGAACGAACGAACGAACGAAAGGTAGGTTCAACAGCTTCCTGAGGGAATGCTGTTTCGTGGGAATAATAAAGGACCTGGAATGACTTTGAGGTGGACGACGACTACGAAGGGATTCCCATCATCCCTTTTACAACGAGAGAAATGCTGCTAGCCCTTTTATCTCTCCTTCTTTCCCTTCCTTCTCCCACCTAACCCCCAACCCCCAGCAGGCTTCCATTTCTCTCTCTTTTCTACAGCATCGACTTCATTTTATCTCATTCTACGTTTCTTCATCCAAATTTCTCAAATTTATTTTCATTGTTTTGCATTGGTTTTGTTTGAGTGTGTTTAGGTGTGAGTGTTTGTTCTGTGGTGGTTTTTTTTCTTCTTCTTTTTATCATTTTTCTTTTTATTGTTGTTGGTGTTGTTGGTCTTGTTGGTTTGTTTTATTTTATACTTTTCTAGATTTATTATAATAATAATAATAATAATAATAAGAAGAAGAAATGTAAGCTTAACCCAGTTTCATTAGGATTAATTACGTTTGTTAACATTACAAGTATCATCTAGTAATTTATTCCGTGTTAAAAAAGTAAAAAAAGAGAAAGAGAAGGGATGTAATATTGTTTATTAGCCATTTTGTAGACGTGTTAGTTTATTTTTATTCATTTTGTAAGAATTAAATTAAAGAAATGTAAAATACTTTGATAGCTAGTAATATTTTCTGTGTTGAAAAAATATAGAAAGAGAGTAATATCGTTTATTTGTAAATTTATAGGTTATGTCAGTTTAGTTTTATATATTTTTGCAAATATTGAAATAAAGAAATGTAAAATACCTTGACAGCTAGTAATATTTTTAGTGTTACAGATATAAAAAAATAAAGAAAGAGATTAAAATCGTTTATTAGTAAATTTATAGGTTATGTCAGTTTAGTTTTATATATTTTTGCAAATATTGAAATAAAGAAATGTAAAATACCTCGACAACTAGTAATATTTTTGTCTGATAAAAAAATAAAATGAAAGAACGAGAAAGTAATATTGTTTATTAGTCATTTTATAGGTTATGTTAGTTTATTTTTATATATTTTTGCAAAAGATTGTAAAATACTTTGACATGGTTTTCTTTCTCTTCTATTTTTTTTTTCTTAAAATTACGAGTATCGTCTAGTAATATTTTTCGTGTTACAAAAATAAAAACACAGAGAGAGCCATTTATTAGCCATTTTATAGGTTATGTTAGTTTATTCTTATATATTTTACAAAAATTAAAAAAAAAAAAGAAAAAAAGAACAAATGTAAAATACTTCGAACAACATTTTTTGTCCTCTTTTTACTTTGTGTCGTTGTCAAGAAACGTTCTAGGGTTTTTTTTTTATTAACGACGACGATCCGGTTACACGAATCGTTAAAAGAGTTTCGACAAAAAAAAAAAAAAGAAAAAACAGAAAGATAAAAAGAGGGAGAAGATAATAAAAAAAGACAAAAAAACAAAAATGGAAAAAAATGGGGGGGAAAAAAAAATGAAGGAAGGGAATAGAAAATAATACGCGTTCGCGTTGTTTTCTCATCTGGAAGTATAATTCCAGCAGTGGTCACGCGAAACCGGAGAAGATATCACGGTGTCCGCACTTTTGGAAACTCGATGCGGTTGAAAGCAACGACGTGGATGATGCTTGAGGGTCAGCAAAAACGAGAGAAATAGATAAAGAGAGTGAAATACTGAAAAAGTATGCGCGCGCGCGTGTGTGTGTGCGTGACAGAGAAAATGGAAGATAGATACATGCAAAAACCATGTAACTGCACGTAAATCTATATGTGTCTGTCTATCTGTGTGTTTGTTCATTTATAACAAAAATATTTATTTTTATATCTATGTTATATAATATTTCGTAATATTATGGGAAATCAATTCTTCGAGAATTAAAAAACATAATAAAAAAATTACACATACGTATTAGTATGTGTTTCGTGAAATACATATATATATATATATATATATATAAATATTCAAATAAAAATAAAAAAAATAAAACAATAAGAATCTGATTACGTACCCACTTATTCAATCGTCAAATATTCCCTCTCACCCTTCTCACTCTTTTTTTTATTTCTAATAGAAAATAATATTAATTTAAATCTCGTACAATTCGAATATGTTCGTTCGTGTGCAATCATTGCACTTGTATGGGAACTATTGTTAAACTTCTGATCGCGTTTGTCGAGCAAATGCACGAATAATGTTGTTACGTTTGTTTATTTATTTTCTTACTTTTCATCCATCTATTCTCTTCTTTTCAAATGTTTTCTTTTCACATACATACACACACACACACACACGTATACATACATACTTATGTACATTTACAAATAAGTACGTGTATTTGAAATAGAAAAAGAAAGGGAAATACATTTGAACAGGTTTCTATTCGCACATTTACTCAAATACATGTATATGTAATTGTATGTGTACATGTATGTGCATGTGTATGTGGGGTGGGTGTGAGTGTTCTATGTGTGATTGAGAAGAAGAATAGGGTAAAGAGGGGTTTGGAAAAATACAATTCTATCGTATATCTTGGAAAGCTAGACACTCGACAGGGTGGGTGATACACGAAGGGTCGTAGGGTGCAAAGTGACTTGAAATGGGGAAAGAATGAGGCACAATTTGAAGCAGTCACCCTCTGTTCCGTTTCGCACGATGCCCTATGTCGTTAAATGACACTTTTTCCTAACGTTCTTTGCTAAGATTCAACTTCTCCCCTATTCCAATATACCATAAGATATACGTCTTTATCGTTTCGGTTAAAGTATTCTTTTTACATTGAATATATGTTCTATGTTTTATCATCAACCCCATTACTTTCTTGCTTCAAACCATTGGGTTTTTTCTTTTTGTCATTCTGAATCTTTATAATCATTCTTCTGTAATTTTTTATTTGGATATATTTAATCATTTGAAAGTATGAATGGAAAGTATGGTGATGTGAGATTAGGAATTGCTTTTTTTTTGGCAGGGTGGTTTATGAAATTATTTCAAATATATTTAAATTATATTATATTATATATATTATAATATATAATATTATATAATATAAATATTATGTAAATATTTATTTTATTATATTTTATATTATACTAAGGTTGCCCCGCCACGCGTTGCTGTGGCTCACAATCAGTCCAATACACACGTCTTTAAGTCAATTGCAATTATAAATTGAGATATAAACTATCCTATCTTTTAAGTTAGCTGAAATTGCACACAGTGTGGAAAATTTGATTAAAATCGGTTCAGTAGTTTAGGAGTCCATTGCGAACAAACAACGTGACACGTAATTCATATATAAATAATATAATAAAAATTATATTAAAATAAAACGTTAAAATAAATATTATATATAATATAATTTATCATTACTTTATAAATTAATTAATTAAATAATTATAATATATAATAATATTATATATTAACAATAATATAATTATTATAATTTAATTAAACTATTATTAAGTTAAACTATTCCATTCCTACAAAAGATAAAATTTCCCATTTCAGATAAAAGTATTCACCATTCCAAAACTTTCAAATATCTCAAACATTTAAAGTCTGTTCTATAAATTGATCGGAACCAGTTTTACAGGAAAAATATCGTCTGGAACTTGTCAAAAATACAATTCCAATAATTATATATATATATATATTCGAATTTTGTTTCATGACAAAAGGGTGGATGATTCGATTTTTCTAGACACCCCCACCCCTCATTTCCTACACCTACACACCTACCATTTTCATTCCTTCCCTCCTCGTAACGGGAGAACAGAAAAACCCAAAGAAAAAAGAAAAGGAAAGAAAGGGTTATAGTGAAAGAAGGGGAAAGTTGGGGTAGGGGTGGTGGCGATGGTGGTGGTGGTGGGGCGGGGGGTAAAGAGAGCTTTCGGGTCGGTGCACGTAAAGTAAAAGCGGGCGACGAATATTAATTGGCTTTAATTATTCGCGTAGAAGGAGGACTCCCTGTTCACGTTAGTGAACAAAGTTTTTCGTGGCTTTTCTCTTCTTCTTCTTCTTCTTCYTTTTTTTTTCTCGTTCATTCGCCCACCCCACCCCACACCACCCCCACCCTGTTCTTTCTACCCTCTCGTTTTAGTATATGCGAGTGAAGAAGGTTAGTGCATCGTAAAATTGTTCAACCGTTTACGAGAGTCATCGTCTGATTTATATTCTAACTCCTCTTTCCTATCTGTACTTTGATTTTCACATACTTTTGTTGTTGTTATTTTGTGTGTGTGTGTGTGTGTGTGTGTTAATACGATCTATTCGATGTATTAGTTTTGTTTGCATAGGAATCATCGTAAAAGTTTATTTCGAGTGTAGTTATTCGTGTTCGAAAGCACCAATTTGACTTTTTCTATTTATTTTTTCTACCAATCATCCCTTTTTTTCTCATCGAAAGTTTTGATATTTGAAGGTGTACGTGTGTGTGCATGTGTGTGTGTGTGTTTTTTTAAGTAAAGAAATTGTAAAAAAAAAAAAAAAGATGCTGACGGTTGGGTATTTGAATTTTAATTAACAGAATGTTCCAAAAATCGATGAGAGAACTTTGTTAAGAGAAAGAGTTGAATGATTGAATAGAATGATTTTTACAGAATATCTTTTAACGTATATATATGTGTGTATGTGTAGGTGTATGTGTACGTTTTTTATATTCGTTGAGGGATGTGAAAAGGAGGGAAGAAGGGGGAGGAACGGACGGAAATGGAGAGATTCGATATAAGAGGATTCACCAGAGATCGTATCTCACATGTGGTAACTCGATAATCTAACGGAAAAGGGTCAAGGTATTACTACTACTACTACTACTACTACTACTATTACTACTACCTAGTACTAGGTAGTAATGTACCTTCCTATTTTCCTTCAACGAATCGGAATCCTCTATGATTCCTGCCGGAAATACCAAACGGACATCGAAGTTAAACTACTCTATTTTCTCAACTATAATACTCTCGAATATTTCGAATTCACGTATGTGAGTGTGTGTATGTGTGTTACTATTATTATTATTATTTAAATAATCTTGATTTTCATAGGTAATATACTGATAACATATATATATATATATATACTTAATGAGCATTACGAGAGGGTAGTATTTTCTATCTCAGGTCTCAGTGTGTTTTATATTATTTTTATTTTTGTTTTGTTATAGTATATTTCAGTTTAATATTAATAGTGTTATTTGTTAATATTGTTAATAAAATATTAAATAATATATTTATAATATATTACAATTTTTTTAAATAATATTTAAACACGTTGTTGGAAAACATTTTTATCATAATATGCACCTTATCATTTATAATTAATAATAATTTCAATTTTTAATTTTACAAAAATAAAATCATATCAAATAATAATAATAATTATTATTATTAATAAATTTATTAATTATTTTTTTAACATATATTATATATTATATATTATACTTTACAAACAAATATATACACAGAATATTTGACATTAAATTTCATCAAAAAATATAAGAAATTATTGAAACAATTTTTAATGTATCAAAATAATTAAAATTTATCCATTAATATATTGTTTAATAAAAACGTTAGAAATAGAAATAACAAAAAAGAAATAAAATAGATAGAAATATGATATCGTTTAGATTCTAAAAGCAGAATCATCCCCGAATGCTCATTTTCATTCTAAACGCGTGTTCTACTCCTCTTTCCACACCTCCCCCCATTCATCCCTTCTATTTTTTTTTCCTTTTTTTATCTTCCTTCCTACCTTCTCTTTCTTTCTTATTCCAGTTACGGGATATCCCATTTTAGTTTTGTAGGATATAAACGTAGAAGAGAGACAGAGAGACAGAGGGAGAGAGAGAGAGAGAGAGAGAGAGAGAGAGAGAGAGAGAGAGAGAGAGAGNAGAGAGAGAGAGAGAGAGAGAGAGAGAGAGAGAGAGAGAGAGAGAGAGGGAATAATCAGAAGGGCGCGAAAAGGGCTTCGGGTTTTAGGTAACGTTGCAATCTCCCGAGGCGAGAAGGAATGCGATTAAGCGTTGATGGCTTCCTAAATGCAAACAACCCCCCCTTAAACCCACCTTCTAACACCCTTTTGAAAACCAGTAATCGTTGTCGACAATCGCTACGCGATACAAAAGGGTTAAAGGGCTACCATAGTCAAATTTATGTCTTTTTATCTAAAGGCAATAAAATTATTGAAATTACAGATGTCAATTAAATCATTTCGTACATTTTTTTTTTATTAATTTTATTTTTACTTTTATTCTATTGTTTTATAATATTTTAATACGTCAAACATTTATTTATGGGAAGTTTAATTTTAACACACATATAAACACATCCACATTAAAAAAAAAAAAAAAAAAATACAATCATTCTACCCCCTGTTTCATAGATTTTTCTATGACGTTTTATTGCAATACTTTTCACGAGACAATAAAGTAAAAAAAAAAAAAACACACACACACACATACAGAGAAGAGGGATGAACGGGGGGGGGGAAGAAGTTTAGGAAAATGGGGAGGGGGGCGTGTGTCATCCGTTATTGCATAAAATATTTTCAAGCTTTAGGTTCCTGATTGGCGTTCACGAGTATACGATGATATTGTGTTAGATCAAACCATGTGGTTATGGTGGTGGTTATGGTGTATGGAAGAAGAAGAAGAAGAAGAAGAAGAAGAAGAAGAAGAAGAAGAAGAAGAAGAAGAAGAAGAAGAAGAAGAAGAAGAAGAAGAGAATATGCGAATAGAATATGAGGAGGGGTTAGAAGGAAGAAAGTGAGTGGAATTTTAGGGTGGGTTCGCTTTCTCTAACATTAACCAACCCTCTTTTACTACCCTCCTTTTATCCTCTCACATCCCCTCATCTTTTCACTGCGTAGTACGTCCACGTTCCTGGTTGGCATTTCCCGACGTGCCGGCATCCGGGTTTGTTCTCTCTCACACACACACACATACAACAAAACTATAGTCATCGTCGTATTTCCTCATCTCACCCCCTTCATACCACCGTCCTTTATTTCTCGTCATCTTTCTCGACGTTGTCGTCGTCGTCGTCGTCGTCGTCGTCGTCGGCTTTCTCGTCTTTCTCGTCATTCTCTGAGTTGTCGTTGTCGTTGTCGTGGTTACCCTTACCTTAACATCCACATGGTTGTCTCTTACTTGCTTCCTTCCTTCCTTCCTTGTTTGCTACCTTCCTCCCCCCCCACCCCCACCACTATCATCATCCCATTTCCCACCACTTATGTACGATATCCTATATTAAAATCAAACCACACTTTGTACTAAATTCCCATAGAACATCATTGTAAATTATTTATTTATTTATTTATTTATATTCTCTCATGGGTTTTATAATATTACATTTAACTAACAGTTAGTCGAATTATAATACTACTTTAGTATTTGTCTTTTTTATTTTTTTTTGGGGGGGGGGATGGGGGGTGTGGGGTAAATTATACAGTTGCATAAATGTAATGTTTTTATTCTCTCATTAAAATAAATGTTTATTTATTAATATGTTCATTCTACAGAAATAATGTAATTGTACGTGTATAAATCGATATATTCTCAATTGTTTATATGAAAAAAGTCTGATAGAAATTTACTAAAACCCTTAACACCCTTAACACCCTCAACACCCATCCCCCGTCCCAATTGTACAACTTTAACGAAATGTTTAATGAGTACACATTGCAATTTAATTCACCCGAAAAAAAAAAAAAATAAAAAAAAATAAAAGACTTATTAATAAACGATGCAATTGAATAGAATATTAATTCAGAATATAATTAATTAATATTTTTCAAATATTATAAAAAGATTAAACATTGCGTAAAAATTAAACAACGATTGAATTTAAATTTAAAAAAAAAATTTAACTTACAAATGTTTCATAAAAATAATGCATGAAATTTTACGTTTGATTTAATGATCCAATTTAAATAAAAAATTAACTTGCAAAATACAAAATACAAAACAATATTAATAATAATAATAATAAAATTTGATTATTATTCGATATTTTATATAATTTTACATTAGACATTTTATTTACATTTGATGCTGACAATCTATCATGTAATTCACATAAAATGAAGAAGGGGATGACTTATGGACTACCCTTAGAGTTTCCTAGTGAAACCTCTTTCGTTTTTTATTTTCTCTTCTTCGTCATCAAGAGAAACTGACACCCTCTCGTTTCTCCATTTACCACCAAACACCCACCCAGCCACCCCCACACTTTCCTCTTACTTTTTATTCTACTTTTTCTTCGTTTTCATTTTTGTCCTTTCTTTTGTGTTTGTTTTTTTTTCTGTTTTTTTTT
>NW_015149066.1:61535-78023 GCF_001465965.1 Polistes dominula | reverse complement strand
TCCCCTCCCCCAACCAACCAACCAACCAACCCCCAGTTCAACTACTATTTCTCTCTTTTTCTCGCTGTGTTTCTCTGTTTCTCGTGTTCGTTGAAAGGTAGAATCTATAGGAAAAGAGATTTAACCCCCTACCCCCATACCTACTGTCATTTTAAAGTACAGGTAGGGCTTTTTATATAAGACTGGGATTCTATAACATGGTTTTAGGTATAGTATGATTCATAAATTGGAAATGGTATTCTATATTGAGGTTTTGTTTTAATATGATCAGTAAATTGTAATAGTTTTGTACGATACTATATTTTAGTTTTATAGTATTGGTAAATATATGATTGTTGTTTTAATATTTATTTATAAAATTGTATATTGTTTTGAAATAATCACTGAAAGATAATATTTTGGATTTTATGTAATAGGGGATGGATTTCTTTTTTTGTTTTTTTTTTTAGGAATTTTTATATTTATACAGAAATACAAATATAAATATAATTATATAATATATTTGTTTATTTTTAATTTTTTTTTATATTTAACTTCGAAAAGAAATTTTTGTAAGTTCAGATGGATGGAATTTGTTTTTTCCAAGATCCCATATGAAAAAAAAAAAAAAAAAAAATTGGTTAATGTTGGTCCCCGAAAAAAATAAATGTAACCATGGTAACGTTATAAAAAATGTAACAATTTTAAAAGAAGATAGAAAAATTGAAATAAAAAATGAGAGAAAAGAGAGAAAGTTTTATGCTGTGCAACGCACAACAAATGTCGCTGCTTCCTTTCGTTTGCTGATTTTTCTCTGGTTTTTATTTTTTTTTATTTTTATTTTTTTTTTTTGTTAAACGCACTACGAGTTATTAAAGTGAACAAAATTTTTTGTTCAGTTGAAACATTTCCATTCGGTAATATTATCATCGTATTTTAATCTCTATTTCAATTTTATTATTTATACGATACAAATGTGTTAATTGTTTTTTTTTTGTTCTTTCTCTATGATAAAACAGAATTTTAAAGCAAATCAAAGAAACATTTTGTTTAAAAAAAAAATCATTTCAAATATGGTTATCATTTTTTGTGTGTCTACATTTATCGTAATTCACGTATGATAAAACATTTTATTTCCACGTAAAATTATTATTTTATATAATTAACAAATAACAATGATGTTTTATTTCTAATGTGAATAATGAAATTATTATAAATAATAAAAACATTCTACAAGGTTTAAAAAATTCTTAAAAATTCTTATGAAATAAAAAAAAAACACAACATCCCATAGTTTTACTATACAACTCATATGCATCATATATTAATAAATATTATCAAATTATTTTAAATAATTACTACATTTCAATTATCAACAAAATAAACAAACAAACATAAATAATATTTCTAATATAAATAATTTCAATTACAAATCTCACATTTTATTTTTACAGAATTTCCTTTTAAACATCATTTTCATAAAAACCACATTCGCAATAGATTCGTTAAATAAAGTAAGAATACAAAAGAAAGAACAAAACATAAGAACACATGGGTGCTGTGAGAATGGGGTGTTTGAGGGTGGTGAAAAGAAAAAAGAAAAAAAAAAAAGAAAAAAAAGAAGGAAAAAGGGCCGATAATTTCTCACTCAGGTAGGTAAGTAGTAGTAAGAAAGTTCATTTAAAATTCATCGTACGTTTAAGCTATTTTTTCAGTTCCCATTAATTTCGTCAGAAACCTCTTCCTCTTCCTCTTCCTCATCCTCCCTTCCTCCACCTCCTCCTTTTCCTCCTCCATCCCTTGAAGTCGAAGAGAGCTATTTTACATAAGCAATGCGGCGAACGTACTATGCGGAATTTTAATTTTCTTCGACGAGTCACGAACGTTTACGTTATCTCCTACGAACATATATATATATATATACACATATACACATACTAACACACATGTTTCTCATTTAAAACACCTACTTACAAACCTCCTAGTATTTTTGATGAGGAAAAATACAATACCCTACCTACCACGAACAAAATACATATACACGTAGGACATAAGGACATACACCTACGCACTAACACACATATTTGTATATATATATATATATATTTATGTTTCTTACTTAAAACAACTACCTACAAAACCCCTAAGGTAAAACGGCGTGTATATGTATATATGCACACGTAGACATACACCTATACACTAACACACATATTTATATATATGTATATGTATCTCACTTAACACGTTGAACACCACGCAATTCTTACGAAAATCATTGTCAGGCCACGTGTGGCAAAACAAAAGGTGAACGTCAAGCACTGGTGCCTGACATGGCCTGAAAGGAAGTTCAGTGTCAGTCACTTATGACTGACGTGGCACTCAACGTGTTAAAACACATACCTACAAAACCCCTTTGTGGTAAAACACCTATTTTTGATGAGAATAAATACAGCATCGTATCTACCACGTGCTATGGGTGATGAATAATAGTGGTGGTGATAAAAATGTCGCTGTCAATGTTTGTAATGGTATTGGTGGTAGTATTGATGATTATGGAGAGTGGTAGTAAAAGTGTTGCTGTTGATGTTTGTAATGGTAGTAGCTGTATTGGTGTTTGTAATGATGGTGGTGGTAGTAAAAATGTTACTGTTGGTGTTTGTAATGGTGGTAGTGGTATTGGTGGTGGTAGTAAAAGTGTTGCTGTTGGTTCTTAGGTAGAAGAGAGCTTTTGTAATTTGAACAATCGATCAACGTTAAAGAGGTTGCGTTGAGATAATGAAGAGCCCTGCTTTTCTAAACGTGATAGGCATTGGTCGAGATTGCAAGCTCATTTTTTTTTCTTTTTTCTTTTTTTTTTTTTGCGTAGTCTCTTCTTCCTTCTACTTGTTTTTTGTTCTACTTTATTTTACGTGAAAATATTAATAACTCGTTTGAACAAAATTCTCATTTATTTCTCATTTATCATCCGTTTAAAATATCCCATCGAAGTTTTTTTTTTTTTTTTTTTTTTTTAGTATAAAAAGGAAAAAGTTTATTAAACTTTTACTTTATACTTATCTTGTTTATTTTTTAATTCCGTTTTTTTTTTCTGTTTCTAATTTCTTAAGAGAGATTTTATAAAGTAAAAGAGTATCTCATACGAAAATCGTATCAAAAAGCACAGATGGTTTTGATAGAAAGATAGAAAAAGAAAGAAATGACAAGATACTTCTTCAGAGAGTTGTTTTTTTCATTTTTATTTTATAGAAAATGTTTTTTCTTTTTATTAACTTTAATCTATCTTTAAAAATAACCTAGAGAGATATTTTCATGAAATTTGATATATTAAAATCTTGTCAATATTTATTGCTAANAAAGAGTATCTCATACGAAAATCGTATCAAAAAGCACAGATGGTTTTGATAGAAAGATAGAAAAAGAAAGAAATGACAAGATACTTCTTCAGAGATTTTTTTTTTTTTTTTTTTTTTTTTATCAAGGGTAAGATCTTTTTATTAACTTTAATCTATCTTTAAAAATAACCTAGAGAGATATTTTCATGAAATTTGATATATTAAAATCTTGTCAATATTTATTGCTAAGAAAAATCACACACACACACACACACATGTAGAAAATAATAATTAAAATTAAAATTAAATAATTATTATAATTATTAATAACATTACCAAACAAAATTTAAAAAAAAAAATAAAATTAATAAATAATATTACAATTAAATAAAATTAATAATAGTAACAAAAATATTATTAAATAATAATAATTATAACAATAAATATTATATATATATATATATATAAACTCTAAAAAAAAAATTATATATTGTAAAAAATTTATTCGTGTAATCTTTTACGTTATTATAAAATATTGAAATAGAATTTGATAAAACAATTTATTTTTTCTTTTTTTCTTCTTCTTTTTTTTTTTTTTTAACAAAAATGATGATAAAATACGAGAACACGAATGGTACGAAAAGATAATTGAATATAACGATTGCATTTAATTGTAAAATGCAAAAAGATAATATTATGACGAAATATTATTATATTCGACTAAATTAATTGATTTAATTTAACTAGAAAACGTGTACGCGTATAAATGTTATATACGATCAATGACATTTTCTTTCCCTACATTATAAAACATATATATATACAGAATGTAATATAAAAATAAATGAGAGAGAGAGAGAGAGAGAGAGAGAAGGAATGTTGATAAATTTCACATGAGTGAGAAGAAAACAATTTGATTGTAACAAACATGAGTTTAAATTTATGAATTATATGATTGAAAAGTATGATAATACTTTGAGTAAAATGTTGAAAATGTCCCTAGGGCATTCTGTTCAGGGCATGAATACAAATTTCAACTCGTTGTCTCGTTGAAGTTTCAAATGTACGATTTAATACGATTATTCAGATATTTTGTTAGTGTTAAAAGATATTTAAATAGAACAAAATATTCAACACAGATATAATAAACAGATAAATGTATTTTAGTTTCGTGTCTATTCCATTTTAAAATAATTTAATATTTCACACTAAAATACACAAACACACACACACACACACCGACACATTTGTTATATGCATCGTTTATTAAAATAAAATTGAGAAAAAAAAATAAAAATTCATTTAATTACTAATAAAAATAAAATATATATATATATATATATATGTATTTAAATATATAACAAATCTTAATATATATAAATTACGTGTCACGTTGTTTGTCCGCAATGGACTTCTAAAATACTGAACCGGTTTTAATAAAATTTTCCACACTGTATGCACTTTCATCCAACTTGAAAGATAGGATAGTTTATATCTCAATTTTTAATAGCAATATTATTTTATTGACGTGTGTATCGGACTGATTGTGAGTCACAGCAACGCGTGGCGGTGCACCCCCAGTAAATATATATAATTAAATATTATATTTAATTTATATATAAGAAATATATTTGTATATAAAATAATATACATTATTAAAATAAAAATAACACGTAACGTCAAGAATTAAATTTGGTCGAAAATACAAAAAATAAAAAAAAAAATAAACTCAAATCAATTATAATCTCGCAATCTATCTTAACCACTCATTAAAATCTTCAAGTATCTACGAAATAAAATTCGACGTGTTAACAAAATAATAATCATTCCTCGTTTATATTCAATCAAAAGTTACCCTTACACACATAAATCTACATATCTATAATTTTAATTCGTATATTTTCAATTTAAAATAAAAACAAAACAAAAAAAAAATACATTAATTCCCATAAACTTAATATCAATCGTAGTATTCGTTTGTGTGATAACATTTGATTGAAATGAAACAAAAAATGAAAAATAAAATAAAAAACAAACTGTGGGGTAGAGCGTATTAGCGAATGGAATTTTGCATTTTCGATTAATTCGAGTTATCACTCCCTCTCTCTCTCTCTCACTCTATCTCTCTTTTTCTCTTTCTCTCTTTCTGCACTTTGCTTTGATGTTACATGAGCTTTCTGTATTATACGATAGTCTCCAAAACCGTGCCGACAATTCAACATTGATGAAAGGATTTCTCGGGGTTCACGCTAGTCCTCCTCCCAACTCAACTCAACTCAACCCAACTCAACCAGGCAGCCAACCAACCAACCTACAGAGAAACGTCGATGTTTATCGAACGTATTCTGCGTACTATACTAGTATTGAGTATTCGATTCCGTATTCGGCCTTGGGATTGGATATTGGTTTTGCAAGCGCGAAATCAATGAGCACTCGCGCACATTGTACGCGTTCTGCTTGATGCAGAACCACCCTATCCTCTCCCTCCCCCCTCGCTTCCTCCTCCTCCTCCTCCTCCTCCTCCCCCATCTCCCAGTTTCTCTCCTACTTGGTGGTATACGTGTTACGATACTACAATATAGCAAATAGTTAAGCCTTCCGACGGGTTTACAACCATACCATCCAACACCAACACTACCACCACTATCACCAGACCAACACCCGATACCAAATCGCATTACTCGAACGATAAAACGCATTATTTTCTCCTCCTTTCAATCCTTTTCTCATACTACCAACCTTTTTCTACCCTTAACTTATTTCTTCTTTTTTTTTTTTTGTTTACTCGTGAAAATGTTACACATCAAGCAAAGTAAAGAATGTATTATTGTTATTACTTTGTAAATTATTTGAGACAATTGAACGATTATTATTTGTTTCGTCGAGGGTTTTTTTTTTTTTTTATTGTTTTGTTTAATGGAAATTTAATTAAAGCTTTTTTTAAATTTGGTTAGTTTAATGGAAATTTAACGAAGGTTTTTTGTATTTTTTCTTTTTAAACGAAAATTTTACATATAACGTGAAGAATGTATTATTGTTAATATATTCTAATAATATCTTTAATATTTATATTATTAATATTTCTACTATTAACATAGTATATAATTATAATTATAATATTGTTTTTATTATTGTTAATATTAATATTTTAGTATTTGTAATTATTTGCTATAATTACAAAGTTTTTTTTTATATTATTTTATATTTATTTTATATTTATTTTATTATATTATTTGTGTTATCAAGATTTTTAATTTTTTAATAGTAAATGATGGAATTTCACCAAAGGTTGTTTCATATTTTTTATATTTTTATTTTCTTTTGATAAAATTTATTCGTTGGATTTTGACAATCCTGCATAATGCATAATATTATATATATATATATATATATATATATATATTTTTATTTATATTTATCATATTGTTTTCTCTTAAAATTTGGTTTCTCTGATGCTGTTGGAATTTTATCTTCTAGAAAAAAAAAAATAAAAAAAATAAAAAAAAATAGGTTTGCCTGAAGCATAAATTTATTCGGTAGACGATATTGCATTCTGTGTGCATAATTTTTCGAATATTCTTTTTTTTTTCTATCCCATATGTCTTCTATAATCGGATTTATAAGAATTCATATAAAAAAAAAAAAAAAAAGAAACAAAAAAAGAAAAACGTCACACAATAATCGTAAATTGAATTTCCGAGTAGTAAAATTACGAATATTTTTTGGAAGATATTACATTTATGCGTGAAATAAATCTTCTGGTATCCCAATCGATGCAGAAAATAATTCTTTACAGGTTAAACCTCCCTCTTGGAGTCATATTTTTTGGTATTTGCACAACGTTAATTTTTAACTTATTCATTCATAAATTCACAAATTATTCCTGTAGCTTCTTTATTTTTTTTTCTTTCTTTAAGTTTGAATTTTTAAATTGTTTCATTGTACATATGAATTTTGTTTTTTAAATGAGAAAGTAGATAGAATTAACATTAACGTTAAATAAATTTCAATTATTAATTAAATTATTGAATTATTAAAACAAATGATAAAAATAAAATTAAATTTTATATTTAAATTTATAAAATTATTTTTTAAATATTGTATAATTAATAATATAATTAATGTTTTTAATTTAATTATTGACAGTACAAAAAAAAACAATAAACAATCTCTCTCTATCCGTCCCTGAATTATTTATCATATTTTTAATTATAAAAAAAATATTCTCCTTTAAATTTAAGTAGTTTAAGTCAATGTTTTATAATCAGAATATTTTCCTTTAATTAGTAGTACAAGTCAATGTTTTACAATACAAATATTCTCCTTTAAATTTAAGTAGTTCCAGTCAATGCTAATTCAAATGGTAAGTAGTAAGAGCATACGATAAATCTTCCTTTAATACAAAAGACATGAATTTCGAGTAGAAATTATCGAAAACTAAACTACCCGTTTCAAATTTCACGATCAGACATAAACTTATGTCAAACACATACCCAACATATGACAATGCAATTATTATACAATACATGAAACGAGTAGTATGATTATAAAAGAAGATTATGGGGAATATATGACAATGGTTAACAGAAAAATGTTTGAAAGCATTCTGAAGATAACAGAATTATGATAAGAAATAGGTTGTATTTTTTTTTTTTTTATCAAAACGAATGATTGCACATAGAGACAGAAAAAAAAAATGTCCTATCACCTATGAACGATAACGAACCTAATCACATCCATCGTACGACTATTATTCTTTCATCGGATTAACACGTTCTTCGATGTTTGCCAACTTCTGTTAAATACCACTTTCAATTTTCGATAACACTGTATATGGAGATATACGTGCACGTGCATATGCATGTGTATGTTTATTACGAAAAGGATGAGGACAGGGTGGGGAGGGGGTTGGGGGGGGGTGGACTAGGGTAAGAGGAACAATGCAAAGCTTACATGGAATATAAATGGATAAATATTATATACGTATAATATATTATCCCTGTATCATATTTTTTTGTTGTTTTGTTTTTTCTTTTTTTTATCGTGTTGTAATTTTATTTCTCTCACACTTTTTCTTTCTTTCTCTCTCTCTCTCTCTCTCTCTCTCATTCATCATTTTTTTCGTTCAATAAAGTTTTTACGTTTGTTTCACACGCGCTTAAACGCTTTTCCGTTCATTTCACTCGATTTACATACGGGATTTATAATTTTTTTTTTGTTTTCCCCACTTCGAATTGCTATTTCTTTTTTGTTCTTCATTTTTTTTTTTTTTGTAAATCACGAATATAACGTTTTATAATCTCTCAAATTGCTTTCTTTCTTTTTTTTAATTATCTTTTTTTCATTTTGTTTTTTTTTATAATCACATCTATCGACAAAAAAAAAAGATAAAATACGAGGGATATGTATTTTGAAAATGGGTTCAATAAAAAATGGTACACACTTTTATTTCTCTTTACACATTTTTGTGTTACGTTTTACAAAATTAAAAAAAAAAAAAAAAAATAGAAAAAAGAAAGAGAAAGATAACTCGTAACGTTTGATCGAATTTTATGAATTTGAATTTTATAATTTAAAATCAAACATAAAGAAACAAAACGTATATATATATAAATACATTACATCTCCTTATTTATGATTCTAATAAATATAATAATCTAAAAGTATAAATATAATAAAAAAAAATTTGTATTTTGTGCAGGTACAGGTAAAAAAAAAAAAAAATAAAATAAAAAATGAGAAGAAGAAAAGGTTCAAAATAAAAGAAAATAAATAATCGACAGGATTGTGAAGAATACTGTGAGTGTATGAGTTTGTGTACGTGTGTGGGTGTGTGTATATGTGTGTTATGTTTTTATGTATAAGTATATATCCTATATATATTGTGAACGGGTAAAACCGGTCAGCCGTATGACCGGATTGTGGTCAAAGCTCCGAAAGCAACACCCTTTCTCTTTCACCAGTCATCCCCAACACCTCTCTCTCTATCTCTCTCTCTCTCTCATTCTCATTGGTTGCTTTTAATCCAGGTAAATGACTAGCCAGGTCTACCATCCTCCCCTAAAGGCTTTATCTAAGCGTTGTTTAAAACGTCAATTTGGGGTAGGGGGTGGAAATGGCTTGGCACACTCCTGTACTGTTAATATGCACACACTTTTAGAATCTTATTTATTTATTCTATTTATTTGCTGCTAATAACAACAACAATAACAATCAAAATATTTACCAATTTATTATTAATTAATTAATAATATAAAATAATTGTTAATGTCAATTAAATGTAACTATGATCCCCCCCCCTCACCCTATGATCAAATGATTCGAGTCCTGTATTTATAAAAAAAAAAAAAAATAAAAATAAATAAATAAACAAATTCAACAAGGTTAAATTAAAAATGACCATAATAAAATATCTCTTGATATAGTTTTTTTTTTTTTTTTTTTAACAACTTTATTTTTATTACTTCGAAAAAAAATAGGAACCAAAGGAGACTGAACTATATTTATATATATATATATATATATATAAAGTGGAGATAGAAACCCCTAGGGCAACGTCACAACGGTGTTAACAAAAGCACTCGTTAAGGTGATTAACGAGGACGAGACTACGGGAGAAACGATACCACCATGGAACACCATTACGAGCTTTATTAATTGTCATCGTCGAGTAATTTGCTCTGCAGGCTATGGTACCATCACCCTAAGAGATTTTCTCTCTAACTTGATTTTTCTTTCTTTTTTCTTTCAATTNNNNTGTGGGTGGTTTGGCACGAGCCTCCCACACTCCTTGTAGTTTCCTTGACACTTAATTGCACGTTTCGTTTTGAATCTTCATCCAACGATGAAATATATTTCTATGGTAACTATATTTTAAACTCTTTCAATAACAATAAAGTACTACGAGAGGAGGATTCATCTTTTTGAATTTCCCGCCAATAGTAAAAGCAACAAAAGTAGCAACAACAACAAACTACAGGAACTCGTATCAAATTCAATGTCTAGTTTTGTAAAGATATTTTATTATTATTATTATTATTATTATTATTATTCTGTCAATTATAATTGTATCATTTTCTTGATACTTTGTTCATTCATATATATATTTTTTTTTATTAATTAATTGTAATTTGTAATAATAAAATAGAATATAATAAAGAAAGTTTATACAAATATTTTTATTATTATATAATGAATCAACATTCATCTATTCGTTTATTAATTTATCTAACAATCTATCTTTAAAAAACAAAAAAATAGTACAAATTAAAATATGTTACACTTTGCAGATGATATCCCATTGCATTTGGTTAAACAAAATTATTATACACAGTATCCATTTTGAAACCACAAGAATGTAACAAGGAACATCGAAATTGTGGTCACACTAAAAGGGAATAGGGTTCTGTTGTAGGGTATATTAGTCTCTCCTTCCCTTCTCTTTAACTTACAAACTCTTCCCTTTGTCTCCACCCTTCTAACTTCCCCTTCTCCTCAACTTGCATACTTCAGTGGTGCAACTTAATACGATGCACATTGCATTCTAAACAAGGTGGAACGTTGATATAGTAAATTCACTGATTATGAGTATCATTATAAATGATCGAGAAGGCGTTTGCAATTGGAATTTATCGTGGATTATACTCTTTGATAATTCATGCACATGCACTGTACGAATTTACACGTCCATTTGTATTTCTATGTGAGTGTAGATACGTGTGTGTGGGTGTGTGTGTGTATGAATTATCCATCTATCTTTGTCGTTTCTATAGGTTACCAGATACCACGGATCGATGTTACCAACCTGCCCATCGAAACGCAAGCTTAATTGATTCCAAATTATTGCGATGGACACTTGTTCAAGTCTCATCTGACCCAACCAACACACCCACTACCCTGTAGTATCCCTCAGGGATACTAGTTATGATTGAAAACTTCAAATTTGTGGCACGGGTGGGTTGGTACAGTTCATGGATAGATGAACCATGGGAAAAGAGATATATATATAGATAGATAGATAAATACATGGGGGTAAGGGGTGAATCGAAGGAAAGGGTTGATGGGGTAAATAGAATAAAATTTTGAACGATGCATGTCGTAGCCTTCGGGGTTCAAAAGGTCCGATCATTGTCTGCTTAATTTCATTATCAAACCTTTACCTATATATGTATATAACTATCTATATATGTGTGTATGGGTGTGGGTGTATATATATAGAGGGTGTATCGTATATATGTGTAATATTTCTCTCTCTCTCTCTTTTTTTGTTTCTTTTATCCATTTTAAAGCTTCGATCGGAAAACGATAGATTTGTTGGAAAATCATGGTGAGTTTGAATATTTCCATTAAAAAAAAAGAAAAAAAGTCTCAACGTAGTTGAATTTTGAAATCGTTAATATGATTTTTCTATCAGAGTACTAAAACGATGAGAACTTTACGCTTGTATTTTTTTTAAAAGTGAAAACTTCTGTAGTTTTTTGGTTTTTTATTTTCAAGGATTTGGACAAATTTTATTAACAAAATGTATGATCGATTAATCGAACTTTTGTTATAATTTTGACAAAAAGAAAAATAAAGGAAAAATAGAAATTTATCAATCGAACAATTATTATAAAAAAAATATCTTATTAAATTATTTCAAAAACAATAATAAAAACAGGGGAAAAAAAAGACATTTAAATAATTCGTTGAATAAAATTCTATCAAAATGTATTTCTCAATCGTAAAAGTACGATGAAGTTACGAAATAAAAAGGAGGAAGGGGTAGGAATGGGGGGTTGGGAAAAAATCTGAAAAATATGAAAGAACGAATGATCCGGAAGCAAAGGTAAAATCAGAAGAAGGGGCTTGAATTTTTCTCTCTCTTTCTCTCTCCCTCTCCCAACCCCTTTTCTCTCTCTCTCTCTCTCTCTCTCTCTCTGTCTCTCTTTTTCTTGATCTTATCCTTTTTCATACACCTTTTATAGCAAGCAACCGTTTGCAGTCAGAAACTCTCGTAGTTCGATAAAAGAGTAAAGAATCAAAAAAAAAGATAAAAAGAAGAAGATGCCGTCTTGTGAAGGTTACGGGGGTTCAGCCCTTTGGCAAGGTTGCAAAAGGTTTGCAGATCGGTAAGGAGAGAACACAGAATAGGATTTTCACGCACTGATGATGAACCTGAATGCACCGACGATTTTGTTCTCAAGGATTTTCTCGACTTTTATAGTCGTCGTCGTCGTCGTCCTTGGAAATAGAAAAAGAAAAAGAACAAAAAAATATGTGTCTGTGTGTATGTGTCTATGTGTCAATCTCTGTGTGTGTGTGTGTGTTTGTAAAAGAATGAACATAAAACAAAAATCTTTCTGAATGAACGCACATCATCAACGACAAGTATGGTTGATGTTGATGAGAAGTTTTGAACATAAAAATCAAAATGAAGAAGAAGAAGAAGAAACACACAAGATGACTGAATTTATTGCAAAAAAATAAAAAAATACTAAAAAAAAAAAAAACATTCGAGTGAGATAGATAAAAAAAAGAGATCAAAGGTAGAAACATGTGATAAAAAAAAAAAGAAATATTAGTACTGGCGATGTTGACGTGGTAATGGTAATGGTTATGGTTATGTTTATGGTGACTGTGAGTGAGAAAGGAATAGTAGGATGTTGCCAGGTAGAAATAAGGGTGAGAAGGGTAAGGGAAAGATAATAAAAAAAAGGAAATGAGGGATGAGAAACGAAAAGAAATTATCCCTGGATTAATTATGCTCGAGTATACCGAGTGATACATGTGAACCAGACTTTCCAATGTTAGAAAAGAAGTACTGCCCTTTGAAATAAGGTATTATATATATATATATACAGATATATTTTTTTCTCCTACCCTTCTTCTTCTCCCTTTGTTACCCTTTTTATTTTTTTGTTTTTATTTTCTTTTTACTTTGACTGTTTTCTCTTTCGGAATTTCTCTTTCTGTCTTTTTCTTTCTCATTTTCTGTTACCCCTCCTTGTTTATCTTATTGTATAGGTATGTAGGTGTGTATGAGGGTGTGTATGAGGGTGTGGGGGTGTGTTGGGGAGGGTTGAACAAAGGAATTACGAGTAAACTTTATCTTTCTTTTCCTTTCTGCGTTGTATCTCTCGAACGAGATCATTAATTCTTTCGAGTCTCTTATTCTTTTGCTACATATTTTTTATATATGTGTGTTTTATGTGTTTGTATGTGCACGTATTCCTTTCTATACTTATATTTACAATTAGTTTATGAATTGTATAGATGAAAAATTATTTCTGTCAAATTTTGATCAATGATTTATTGTCAACACTTACTAATCAATTATTTGTTTCATCATTTTTTTCTCATTTGTTACTAACAAAAATTATTGTACGAAAATATCTAAAAAAAAAAACAAAACAAAATAAAGATATTAAATATTAAATAATAGATAGATAGATAGATAGATAATAATTTTAAATAATTTGATTTGAATAAATCGAATATTATAAGGGTTTAAAATATCAAAATAAAAATGGTTCGTAAATCGTGCCAGATGACGTTGTACGAATAAAGTGCGGTGCATTTTCTCTTTCTCTTTCTCTTTCTCTTTCTCTTTCTTCTCTTTTAATGAAACTTTGTCTTCCTTAATATCTTTCATTTCTTATATAATATATCATTCGAAAGAGGAGAGAAAGAACGAACCATCTGGCATCGGTATTTCGTGCACGCGTACGTCAGTGTTCGTATGTTCGTGTATTCATGTATTAGTGTTCATATTCCTGTTCCTGTTCCTGTTTCTACTCGTGTTTGTATTCGCATTCGTATACATTCGTATTTGTGTTCGTGTTTATGTTCGTGTTCATATACGTTCGTATTCGTTTTCGTATTCGTATACATTCGTATTTGTGTTGGTATTTATGTTCGTGTTCGTATTCGTATTCGTATTCGTGTTTGTGTTTATGTTTATGTTTATGTTCGTGTTCGTATTCGTTCTCTAAAGTGTTTCTATCTTTCTCTTTTTCTCTCTTTCTCTTTTTCTCTCTTTGTCTCTTTGTATCAGTATACTGAAAATTACGCGTTTAATATCGCGAATTTTCGTGAACAGTTTCCATTACGAAATTAATAATAATAGGTAGGTATAGTCGATGATTAAATTCATAATAAGTTTCCTGTTGTGTCTCTACTCACCTCCCCCCCTCCCCTCCCTCTCCCCCTCCCGCTCCCCCTATTGTAAATGTCAATCATCTGAAAAATCTATCTTAAATTAGATTGATAAATAAATAAATCTATATATAGAGATAGATTGAACGTTTTAACGTTGATGAAGCAAGCATTCGATTGGAATAATTATTATTATTAATATTGTTGTTATTATTATTATTATTATTATTATTATTATTATTATTATTATTATAATATACATTTAAATTTAAATAGTAATAAATCTTTCGAAAGCATTGCTAAATAATTTCATTAATAAACGTTGTCAATTTATATAAATTAAGAAGGGGGTTAATAATAATTTGAAAAAAAAAAAATAAATAATTGAAACATTGTAATGTGGATGTTGACTTGAATAATTATAAAAATATTTAAATTTGTAATTTGGATTACTATACTGAAATGTTTAGATAATTAAATAAAAATCTATTACCAATTAATTTTAACAAAATATTCCAATTAAATATTATTAATAATAATAATAATAATAATAATAATAACAATAATTAATATTATTTCTATATAATCAAAAATTGCAATAATCGTTAAGTGAAACATAGTCCGACAATTTCATCGATAAACTCGATCATTATGTTCACCTGATAGAATCATAAGTTAACTATAACCATAAATTCATCCTAAAATAGTATAATAATAATAATAATAATAATAATAATAATAATAATAATAATAATAATAATAATAATTCGTCAATTACATCAAATTGTAATTTACAATCGTTAAAAACCTTAGAGAATTGAGAGAATGAGAGAGACATTGCTGAGAATTGAATTAAACCTAAATTTACGGATCTAACATTGATAATGATCTATTAGTTATTATTAAACCTACATATGTGATAACGGGATAACCATAATTGATCATTTTCATTAGATACACATACACATCCCCCCTACACACACAATAATTTCTTAGAATCGATATTTGATCCTCCACATTGAAACAAAATTCAATTCAATTCACGAACGATGAACATCCATAATTATAAAAAAAAAAAAAAAAAAATTAAATAAAAAAAATTTCATAGAACAAAATTGGGCTTATGCTGGTGTCCCATGGGGTGGTAAAGTACAATAAAAAATAAAAACCATTTACTTTATTTTCAAATTGGTAGATTGAAGTGACGTTTATAGGTAAAAAAAAGAAAAAAAAAAAGAAAAAAAACCTAAAACGTACAACTGAAGATGAAGAAACGAAATACAAAAAAAAAAAAGAAAAAACAATAATAATAATAAAAAAAATAAAATAAAATAAGAAGAAAAAGGGGAAGAAAAGAAGGGTGTGCAAGCTGACTGGCTGGCTGGTTGGTTCGGAATTTAATCTAAAGTAGAATCGCACGTCTCCAAAGGAACGTTGGTAGAGGTTGAGGCATGGTATGGGGTGGTGAGGTATGGGGTGGGAGTTTATGGGGGTGGATACTATGAAGGGGGTTGAAGAAGGAGAGTAAAAAGCTCGCTTACGCTTTATTTTATTTCCCCGTTTATATCTCTTTCCGCGTGCCCAGAATAAAAGGGAGGGAAGGGGTATGAGAAGGTTTGGTGAAAAAAGAAAAAGGTTGGTCCAAAGAGGTTAGTCCGAGAAAAGAAAAAGCTCTAAGGGGGAATAATTCACCTGCACTTTTCGGCCGTGAGTATGATTTTGAACAGGTTTACACGTTTATATACTAACTTCCCCCACCATTCCACCACATCACTCTCAACATTCCCCCACAATCACCAAACTTTCTCCTAGTCACCTCACCAACCCACCATATCACTCCTAACCTTCTCCAGACATTCTTCTTCTTACCCCACCCACCTTATCATCCCTACCATCCCCACATACATCCCCCAATCCTAAACCTTACCTACTCTCTCATCCAAGTCTCACATTTACCATCTTTTCTCACCTCACATCTTTCATATCTTTTTTCTTTTTCATACTTTTGGGTAAACCACCAACTCTCAACTATATATATATA
>NW_015149066.1:0-24441 GCF_001465965.1 Polistes dominula | reverse complement strand
AAAGTTAATTCAATAATTCGTTCGTTCCGTTCATTTACCACTCTCGTCAGTTGATTCCAACGAGTTCGTTGAGAGCGTAATAAAAAGTATGAAAAAAAAAAAAAAAAGAAAGAAAATAAAAAGGGTATTTGACGATGAGAAAAGAAAGATTTGAAGGGCGAAAAGCTTGATAAAAATTTAAGTTCCTAACGAAGAGAAAAGATGTTAGCTAAAAAGGGAGATCCATCTACACACACACACACATATATATATAAATTTATAATCCTATGTCAAACAGAAAAATTGCGAATAAGTTGTTCAAAGCCAAGTGTAAAAGAAAGAAACAAAAAAAAGCCAAACAGATAGAACCACCACCACTACCATTACCATCACACCAATGCTTTTGTCATATTTCTCAGACGAATAAGAAGTACCATACTCTGTTGAGAAAAAAAAAGTAGGTCAGTTTAGAAATAGACGAGAAAAATGTCCAGTTTGATTCTGCTGGACCCTAACTTTAACTTTGAACAAGAGTGACGGAGTATTTTCTTTTTCTTTTTCTTTTTCTTACACTGTCGTCTGCAAACGTAAAAGTGTCTCATTACCTAAGCTTTCGTCGCTCGTGGTACTCTCGTCACGTTTTTCTTTTTCTTTTCTTTTCTTTTCTTTTTTTTTACTCCCTGTATGCATTAAAGTTCTTCTTCCACTTTTGAAAGCCCACTTAACAACACGCCTTCTCTTTTTTCTTGACTATTTCAGCTGAAGGCATTCTACGTTGATTTCTTGGTACCCTTAGAAACGAACTTGGAGAAAGACACGAAGGTAGTTCAGGTGAGTAGTATACACACACACACATACATATATACACACCTGTATGTATAACAAATACATATAGGTTGTTTTAAAACACTCCTATACTTTGGTATTACTTTAAACATTGTTTCACGTTATTCTAAGATAAGAAAACTTTACAAGGGATCAATTTTGTTAACTGTTATAATATTAGCAAATTTTGGATGAAATCATTTGATTATTTTTCAAATTAGAAAACTTTTTTACTAGTAGACTTTGAACTTGACAACAATTTTATTTTGAACTTGGAAGTATAGAAACGGAAAACGTTGAGAAAAAAAAAAATAAATAAAATTACTGACATGTTTTTTAACACGTTCTGTGCCAAGCTCTTTTTACCTGACATGTCATTCAAGCCATTTAATTTTACTTTAACAAAATCAACCATTACATATATATATTATTAATTAATATATATTATTTGTTTATATTTTTAATTATATATTTAATTATATAATTAATTATTATTATAATATTTCAACGTATTAAATAAATCTAATGGTAAGTGTACCCCATCGGTGGTACACGTGGCACGAAACCCGTTAAAATATAATTCACGTTGAAATTTTGGAATTATTTTGGAAAAATTAAATAAAAAGAGTAAGAATTGAAATTTGATGATTGAAATTTCTGTATATGCAGAGTGAACAGAAGAAATTTTTGCAACAACACAAGACCAGATCAGAAACATACAGCAAGGCAGCAGCTACCATGAAAAAGCAAAGGAAAAAATCAAGGGGTGCTGGTAAAAGTGGATTGGCCATGGACAAGGAATTGAAAAATATGCAAATACTTGAGGAAGAAAAATCAAAGCTTGACGCTTTTTGTGAACAAAGTTTAAAAAACGTAAGTAAATTGATAAACTTCAAGTAAAATCTTAATATATATATATATAAATTACGTTGTCACGTTGTTTGTCCGCAATGGATTCCTAAACTACTAAACCGATTTTAATCAAATTTTCCACACTTTGTGCAGTTTCATCCGACTTGAAAGATAGCATAGTTTATATCTCAATTTATAATCGAATTATTTGTTTATTAACAAAGAGTCATGATTATTTTATTATAAATCAAACATATAGGATTTTAATTATTAATACGACTATTGTATTATAAAATCTAACAAACAACACACCATGGTTCTACCATTGGTATTGATGATATTTGATTTATTTTTTTAACCCATAAAAATGCATTTGTTTAATTTGTTAATTATTTTTGTTGTTGTTGTTGTTGTTATTGTTTTAGGCTATGACACAAGAAAGAAGAAGGTACGGATTCGTTCTTGAACGACAATGTTCTTTGGCAAAACATTGCGCAAGTTTTTACGAAGTTGCCCTAGCTGCCCTTCATCCCTCGGTTGACAAATGGCGCGAAGTTGCAGCTACTCGTGAATATTTACCACAATCTGTTGAAGACATGTTCGCCTCGAGACTTAGGGTAAGTTTTCACTAGAAAGGAAAGGGGGAGAATATTACGATTGATTGATCGACACAATGTTGCGCTTCCCAACACAGTTTCCTACTTTCGTCATACTCAAAAATTAATCTTACTTATTAATTATAGAATTTCATAATACATTGATATAACAATTGATATAATATTATTGAAAAATAAATGACTATTATTTAGAAAATAATTGTTAATTAAAACAATCTAATTTTATATTAAATAATAATAATATTAATTAATATTATCATTTTCTCTATTACAATTCATTATTGTTTAAAATATCATTTCATATATTTATTATTTAAAAAAAATATATATATATATATATAAATGAATAACATATTTATTTGTATATTTATTATAAATAAATAAATAAAAAATGATAATAGTCATAATAATTTATTGTATAATTAATGAATAATCCATAAAACAAATTACGTTGATAATTAAATGCATGATGTTATTTGTAATCGTGGTGTTTTTTGTTGTTGTTTTTTTTTTAGCAAGTTTCTTTTTGGCCAGAGGACGAAGAAAATGGTGGATCAGAACTAACAATGAGTTCACAATTGAGGAAAACACGAAGCATGGATAGTTCTTGTTTGGAACTTCGTCTAGGTCCACCATCTGGCAACACACCCTCCAGTGCTCATCACGGACCACCACCGCATTTACCAGCTGTGCTTTCCAGAGCACGATCGGAGGCCAATTTGCATGCCTCCACGTTATCCCTTGGTCCAGGTAAAAAAAAAATAAATTATCCATTTCTTTTTTTTTATATCTTTTTTTTCTCTATATTTTATAACTTCCAATCTTTTAAATATAATATACGAAATTTTTATTTGTACGGGGTTTACTAATTTGATTTCATATTTTATGTTTAATATCGTATTAGATAAAGGGCCATAAAAAAATATATGTAAATGTTATTGTGTTTGGTTAAATTAGTTTTTACATTATTTATTTATTTATATCTTAATATAGTGGTGCAAATTTAAAAAAATATATATATATTTATTTACCGATAACTCGAATTTGCAAGCAACGTTAAAATTTGATCGATTGCATAGTTTCAGAAACCAATAATTATAATTTAATTTTATATTATAAACAAAATTACAATTTTAATATTATAAAATATATTTTTATTATTATATTTTTATAATTTTAATATTATAAAAAAAAATCCACGAATTAATATAATAATTTTAGTATTTAAACAAAAACAATTTTGGTTGTATAGTTTCAGAAACTAATATAATTAATTTAATATTATAAAATATATTTTTATAATTTTAATATTATAAAAAAAAATCCACGAATTAATATAATAATTTTAGTATTTAAACATAAAAAAGAAAAAAAATAGTATATCCACCTTTAAATAATTCTCTAAAAACAAAAGTAACTATATTAAAAGTATTTTCAATCGGTTTTCAATTCGACAATCAGTGAAAAATCAAATTGTTCGAGTTGTTTTTACATTTTTGTCTATTTTTTGTCTATTTTTCTTTTTTTTCTTTGTAAGACCACGTGCATGGCATATTTGATTGCGTTAAAACATTATTAGAAGTATCAGCACGAACTGACCAGTGCCCAATGGTATAGATTTCAGCCTTGTAATCGAATTTATAGGCAGGTCCGAACAGAAATCTGACGCGCAAGCTTTTAGTACTTCAGTTACGGATTCAGAAGGGATCGGGCATGTATCGGTTGCGCACTATGTAATTCGAATATACCTTTAACTAAAAGCAAACCGAACAAAAACCTTCCTTTTCATTCTTTCTCTCTCTCTCTCTCTCTCTCTTTCTCTCTTTCTCTCTTTTCTTTCGATGAACAACACCCATGCTAGGATTATTTTCAAATAGGAATAATAATTAAACGAACTTCACAAAAATACTCTCGAATTTCGTTTTTCTCAACTTTTACTTCTATCCCCTTATCCCCCCCACCCCCACTTCACCTCTCCATTACAAAACATTCGATAAAAAACAACCACACACTTTTTTCTAACACCAAAGAATATTTTTACTAGTATGTGTGATCTGCACGTTCGTTCACACGAACGAAAATGAATGAACAAAGAAGTTGGTTGCCTCAGGGTTATCTTAACATCGATAAGATGATAGTTAGTTAGAAAATTTGAGATAGTTTCGATCAATTTACATTTGAAAAAATATTTCTTACAAATCAACGCGATTTCATTCGTGCAGATAAAACGAAAATGTTTCAAAGTACGAACTGAAACCCAGAAGTAGAGTGTGGGGTTTTCGAGAGAGGATAGAACGAAAACTGACATGAGTAACGTTACTGAACAGCATCATCATCATCATCATCATCATCACCATCGTCGTCATCATTGATGTAAACAAACGAGTTTATCTCTCACACGAGAGAAAGAGAGAGAAGAAAACATACTGGAACAGGGTGAAGGGGTTGGGTTAGGTGTAACCATGAACGAAAGGGTGGGTATATCGAGTGTTGAGCCCTTTTAGTTGTTATTTGCCCTGACCGTTCGAGAATTTGCAATTTTTCCACTCGAACTGTAACACCAAGCACCATGATAGAAACAGAAACACATACACATACATAGATAGAAATCTATGAGAGCTTACCGATCGAATTGCCGACAAACCGGCGCACGAAATCGATCGAAAGCTCGTGACCTCTCCCCCTTTTCCTCCTATCCTCAACCTCAACCTCCTCCTCCACCCTCCTCCTCCACCTCTTCTATTTTCCCAGCTCACTTGCCATGTGTTTCATTTTTCTTTTTTTTTCTTTTTTTTTACCACCGACGCTCTCGAAATAGCCTGCTAATTTGCGAATATCCGAAACGTTCAAGTATCCAGTGTATTTGTTCCTGCATAGATAGTGTATGTATGTGTGTGTGTATGTGCATGTAATGTGTATACTTGTTTCCTATATGTTGGACAAATAGCATCAGACATTTTTACATTTTTATACATGAAAACTTGTGCTCACCCCGAGACACACCCTCACACACAGACCATCGTCACTAACACTAACATCAAACAGTACACCCATTGCTAACTCTTTCGTTTTTCTCTCTTTCTCTCTCTCTCTCTCTCTCTCTCTCTCTCTCTCTCTCTCTCTCTTGTGTTATTTCGAATTACAATGTTCACTGATTTCACACGCGTTATTTTCACGCTTAATACTTTTTGATATCGTTTGAATCACAAATCAGTCGATTGTTTGCGTCAAGTGATTTGACGTTCCAATGATTTTCTACCAACCATCACCTTCCCATATTTCTCATTCTACTCCTACTCTTCATCTTGTTTCTATAAAACAACCAACCAACGGATTTCGATCATACTGTGGAATTACTTGTTTTTGTTGATTCCATGTCAACACAACCAAACAAGCAAACAAGTAAAAGAGAAAGAATGAGATAGAAATATGTTTGAAATGTTATTATTACCATTCCAATATATTCATTCGAAAAATATGATAATCCATACATTGTTATATAACAGGGGAGGTGGGAGGAGGGGGGCGGGAGTGATGATAAGCAATAATTATTAATAATAATACATATTTGTGGAAAATTAAACAAACACTTTGAAAATATATACGTAGATTAAGAAATTCAAGTATGCATTTAATAGTCGTATGTGTTTATATATTTGAGAAAGAGATTTAGGAGGGGGTGATATGGGGGTGGTATGGATGAATATGTGTATGCATAGTGTGTGACGCGTTTACTCGTAATTCTTTCGCTCCAGTAATTCCACGATCCGACGAACACATATTCGATATTACGCTGACCTTTGAAAATCCTCTTTAACCCGGACTCGTTTGGAAACACAGACGGTGCGGATAATATTGGAGGGTAGTTTTGAATAGAATCCTGAAGGGAGACAGATACATATATATATATATATGTATATATAAATGAGGAGTGGATTTGGCTATTCAAAATCGCTGCTTTCCATGTTTTATTTCAACCTATTCGTGTAGATATCCTCTCAAGTCAATGATGCATAAATCTTTGTCTCTCTTTTATGATCTCATTTTACTAATACCATCCCAAATTTTTTAAATTTTATATATATACTAGGGGTGTCCCGCCACGCGTTGCTGTGGCTCACAATCAGTCCGATACACACGTCTTTAAGTCAACGAATTACCTAATATTGCGATTATAAATTGAGATATAAACTATTCTATCTTTCAAGTTGGATGAAACTGCACACAGTGTGCAAAATTTGATTAAAATCGGTTCAGTAGTTTAGGAGTCCATTGCGGACAAACAACGTGACACGTAATTTATGTATATTATAAAATAGGATAAGATCTTTTTTTGTTCTGATTACTATTGATATTTTTCAAGTGAAAACGTTTTTTACGACCAGTGCGTAAAAATATTTAATATCATTGTTTCCATGCTGTATTTTAAATTATTATATAATTAATCGTTTGATAAAAGTTTCAGTTCACGTTTATCATATTATTATTACTATTCTTCTTCTTCTTCTTCTTATTCTTATTCTTCATCTTTGTCGTCATATCTATTCCCCTTCCGTAGATTTTCAATTATTATAAATCCTCGTATCACACGGAATCTTTAACACAACGCATATTTCGTTGACTAACCTCCCCCTTTCTGTTAGGTACCATACAATAGCCCATAAATTCGACGAAGAATTCTCTTCCTTTTCCTTAACCCCCTTCCCTTCACTTCATTTCAATGTATATCCCATATTCTTTACCCCATAACGATACTGAGAACTAACCGTTGATCATTCTTTCATGCATGGCTCGTTTCTTCTTAAACCAACGTAATGTTAGAAAAATATGAACAAAATATTACTCGTTTGCATTAAAAAAAAAAAATGATCATACGTGTATTACAACATAAATGAATTATCATTTTGAATGTCTAGTTTTTTTTTTTTTTTTAATTACAAAACTCGAGATTTAATGTAAAATGTAATGTGATATGTGTAATGGTTTTACTGTTTGAATTATTGGAATATTTAATATTTATACAAGAGTTTAATATAATATTTGAATATTCCTAGATAAATTAGTATTAAATATTTCAATCTAAAATTACATATTAAATGGTTAAACTTCTACTATACATATTTTAAAATTATATATTATATATAATAAAATTGTTTTAAAAATAATTAATATACAATAATATAAAATCTATTGAATCTTTCTGATATATTTTAAATACTAATAACACAGAATTTATTTGTCTCTTTAAAAGAATTTCCTCGAACAAACAGGAAAGATGGAAAATAGGTCTTGCAGTTAAGGGGAACGAGTAAAGTTTAGAACGAACGAACGAACGATATTACCAGGAATGTTCTTTTTATGTTTGCAGAGGTTCCGGAAACTCCCCCACGACCCAGATCCATAGCTCCTCCGCTTTCTCGTAACAGTGTTGGAGGACTAGGAGGTATAGGAATAGGAGGAGGTAGTGGAGGTGGAGGTGGTGTAGGTGGAGGAGGAGGCAGTGGCAATGGAACAGGACCGATTTCTGGTGGTTGGGGTGATGCACCACTCGCAAGAGCACTCTTCGCTTATCTCAGTTCTGGAGAGAATCAGTTGAGCTTTCTAGAGGGTGATCTCATCGCACTGATGGGTGAGTCTTTGCCAATCCGATCAGAGAAAATTTTCCCTCCCTTTTCTATTTTACCAGCAATCGCCATTAATTCCATCAAATTCTGTTCGAGAATTGTCGTAGATTTTAACTAACTAACGAACGAATGAACGAACGAATGAACGAACGAATGAACAAACGAACGAACGAACGAACGAACGAACGAACTGGATGTGATTAACGTTAATTGGCAAGATTGCCAGTCACATTTCTTGCAATTCTATATAACTTTTCAAATGGATAGTTTAGAAATTGATATGTGTGAATCGTTAACGTCGTTAGGTGATCGTCAAAAGGGTTGGCAATTCGGTGAAAATCTTCGTACGCAAAGTTCAGGATGGTTCCCATTGGCATATACCGAAGTTATTATCGACGATAGTTTAGGGTAAGAGAGGCTTTCACTCAATATTCCATATTATATGATTGAATATTATGTTATAAACTGTTATGATGTTAAAAAGATCGCCTAGTCATGGTGCAAGCAATGGTCGAACACCGGAACCACAAGCAGTGCCACCGTGTAAACCACCACCCTCTCGTCCACCAGTCACACCGAGTAGCATCGACGAGTTATCGAGTGGTCATCATGGTTCTGGAAGCAATAACATGAACAGCAACAGCAATAATAATAACACTAGTAGCTGTGGAACACCGACGAATGTACCTAACAGTAACAGTGCACACAATTTGGCTACTCCAACAGCTCGCCAATCGAAATCGGTGAGAATTTCAATAATCCGATACTTTAAAACCAATCCAAACAAATGAATCATTTAATTGTTATTTCATTCAAACACAATAATTTATTTTTTAATTTATTTTTTATCAGATCCGTCCATCGGGTACATTGCCAACAGTTTTGGCGGGTGGTCGTAGAGTTCAACCACCTGTCCCACCAATTCCACCACCCCAAGCTGTGACTTCCCTTCACAGCAGCAACGACAGTGGATTTTCTAACGAACCACCTGCTCAACCGGATATCGATTATAGCGACGACGAGGCCATGAGGTAAGATTTTCCAAATCTCTCTCTCGTAGATTTTTAATTTGCTCATTTCGGAGATACCTTGGGACACTTTTTTTTTTATTTTTCTATTCTAACTTATACTCGATTGTGCTATTAAAAAAAAAAAGAAAAAAATGAAAAGATCAAGATTTCAAGATTGATCATATTAGATTTTAGATATTGGAACGCTTCTGCCTGTGTTTGAATGAGATTAAGTGATTAAGGAATTGGAAGAGCTTTGTAAGATAGCTTAATATGGCCCGCATTTATTATTTTATTTTGATTTTAATTTTATTATTATTATTATTATTATTATTATTATTATTATTATTGCTATTACTTGGTATTTGGTATTTACGCTAATAGAGACACCATAGATCTCTTTATTGCTACGTTTTTCTGACGTAGCCGTCATTAAGATACTCTTCTCAACCCCCTTCCCTTCAACTCACTCGATCAGGCCAAATATAAAAAAACAAAAAAAAAACAAACAAACAAACAAGCAAATAAAAAGAGTACCTAGAAGATTAACAATGAGAGAGGAACACGGTACTACCCCCTGTTTGTCACCTGCGGTACGTTTAACAGAGACTAAGCTTTTCTTTTGACTTGCTATGACGTTTTCTCTCCTTCTTTGTAGATTCCGCATGCGTTATCGTGGTCGATGGAACTAAAAAAAAAACCCCCCGACGTGGTGATGGCTCACACACTTTTATTTTGGATCCTATGCTACGAACAAACAAACCCCAGGGACACGATTATTTCCCCCCCCCCTCCTCACCCCCTACACGCACAACCTTTTTTTTTTTTATCACAATTGCAAGCTGTACAGAGTATCAACCAATCACATATCACATTTTGGTTCTCTAAGGTTTATCCTCTTTTGCCTATCATCACGTAGTTTCATCTTGTCTTTCTTTCTTTCTCTTCTCTTTCTTTCCATTCGTACATTTCATTATTTACTCATCCTGAGCCTGAACGATAAAACAGACAACGTCGAAGAAAGGGACGTCCAGAAAGAGCCAACGAGTCTGGGAAACAACAACAACAACAACAATCGAAGGATGATCAGAAAAGTTGCAACGATAAAAATTGGGAAAACGATTCGTGGAAAACAATAACCAGGGAAGAAAAGAGCTGGCAACTTTATAGAACTGCAATGGACTTGTGGGCTGAATCCAACGTTAATCAAAACAATGAAAACGATGAACCAATATCTGGTAGATATTCCAACAACGGTGGTGGTGGTGGTGGTGGTAGTAGTGGTAATCGACGTTACGATAACACTCAGGATCGACAGAACAACACACGGGATTATTCTAATCGTGGTACTATGGAAAATGGTCAATCGATTAACACAGGTAAACGTGATAAAAAAACGCAAGATAAAATTCAAAAGAACGATTACGAATCATCGTCATCACGTTTATTAAATCGACCAAATCCTAATCATCGTAACAAATATTCCGATGATAATTCTTTATCAAGAAATTCTAATCGTAGAAACAACAATAATAATAATAATAATAATAATAATAATAATAATAATAATGAACAAACGAATCAATCAAGTTTACGTCGCGACAATTCCAACAAACGATCTAACAACAACAACAATAACAAGGAACAAGAAGAAACTGAGGAAGACGAGTTGGATTTGGACGATGATGAAGATGACCCATACAATTCTGGTGTTGATTATCAGAAAAAATATTACGACGATAGAATCGATAATCAAGATCGTAATTCTCGTCGTGGTGGTGGTGGAGGTGGTTATCGCTCATTGGAAACAGATGATTCGAAATACGAGAATGAAAAGACATCGTCAAGCACATCATCCGATAGTGACGATGAGAGTACTATAACTGTACCAGAAACTGGTAGAAAGGTTGAACATATTGCACAAAAGTTAGAACAAACTGCTCAAAAGTATGCGCGTGAACATAGCCCACCAAAATTTATTGAAAGAAGACATGATTATAAAAGTTTGGAACGTAATAACAGGGAGGACAAACAACAACAACAACAACAACAGCAACAACATCAGAACAGTTATGACAGGTATAATAATAATAACAACGAACGTGACAGGAATCGTCGTATGGCTCAAAGATTGGAAAAAGAAAGGGAACGTTATTTCGATAAATCGTCCGGCATATCGGCTAAAAGTAATTCGACTTATGAAAGAGAAAGAACATTTGAGAAAAATCCTGACAGAAATAGAAACATAGAACGTTCATCTGGTCGTCGTTTTGAAAGACCAAGACCACCATCTGAGGAAGCACCCGAGAGACCAACAACAACCACCGATATTGTACGTTCGAACAATTTTTATCGTGATCGTTGTTATTCCGACAAAGAGGAAGCTATTTATGGTGAAACTGGTAGATTCATGAGAGATCCAATTTCCCTAGAAAAGGAACGTGGTTACGAGTCGAATTTTGAGACCAAATTGGAAAGAACTAAAGTTATTGAGAGACACGGTTATCAAACTACTTTAGCTCAACAACAAAGTAATCATCAACGGGTTGATAGAAATGGAGCAAATACTTTGGAAAGAAATGATAATAATAATAATACATTGAAGGATGATAGAAGACCATTGTTACCACGACAAACTACTGCGGTTGGTCATTTGATACAAACAGGAAGATCGTTTGAAGTGGACACGAAGAGTCCTAAATTGGTTAAAAGAACTAAATCATTTTGGAGATTTCGTAGAGATTCCGATGTGTTGGAAGGAATGGCATTATGGCAACACCGTTCATTGGTGGATATACCGAAAATGATTAAAAAAGAAATGAACGATGATAAATCTAATACTTTGGAAAAATCACATTCTAATAAACAAAGTTCTGAAGGTAGTCCAATGTCCAGGCAAAGTCTTGAAAAACGTGACAGCGATGTTACCCTAACCAATGATCAATCCAGTCAAGAAGAACCGAAACCAGCTGAGAGGATTCACGTACCAGATAAAAATGATTATTTCGATGATTTTCCAACCCCCGCTGAAAGACCTAAGGTTATCGAAAGATCGGAATATCGAATGCACCAAGAAGAAAGGGCATACTTTGTTGGAAATGTTTCAAGAAAAGCCATCATAGAAAAGGAACGTAAACGTAGTCTGGAAGCTAAAAGAAATATGATCGTTGCTGAGCTTAAAGAAAACAACGAAGCTAAGAGAAATGAAAGGAGAGGACAGAAAAGTTATGGGAATGATAACGACAATGGTCTTATACGAAATTTCAGTGAAACTGAAGCTTCCGATGAGGAATCCACTTACAGTTGTATCGTCGTCAAAGATCAAACGGTTGCAGAAAAGACCCTATTACCGAGGACCAAATTAAGACGTGATTCAGATCGGGAAAGGGACAAGAACGTTTGCGGTCCATGGTACGATTTATGGGGCGTCGACTCGTCCGTCAACAATAAGAAGAAAAAGAAGAAACAACAATAAGATTGTTTTCTTATCTGGTTTTTCTTTTTTTTTTGTTTTATTTTAATTTTTATTTTTTATTTTATATCTAATTATTGTTTTTCTTTTTTTTGTTTGATCAGGTTGATCGAAAAGTTCGTGCTGATTTTTATTTAAAAATATATTTGAATATATATATATATATATATATTGTTTATCAAAATTATTTGCTAATGTTKTTTTTGTTTCATTAAAAAAAAAAAAAAAAAAAAAACATAAAAATCAACACAAACTTTTTGATAAAACCTACAATTTGATTATATTTTATTTCATTATAGTTTATTAACGTTAGTTTAATTTTAGTTATAAATCTCCACCCTCCCCCACCCTATTTGGCATTGTTCTACGTGTTCGATGATAATACGATGACGATGATATATAAGCTTATGGTTTCGTTTCGTTTTGTTTATGTTCTTGTTCTGTTCTCGTTTGTTTATTTTTGTTGTGTCCGTCCACATATATTTCTTCACGATTTAAACAAATATTATTTTTGAAAATCCTATATGCTTTAGCTCTATGTTTATCTTTTTCGATCATGCTGCTCACAGTCCTATGACGATATTATGGTATTTTTTTTTCTTCAATTTTATGGTTGAACCGTGCGAGGGACACACAACGTTATGGTTGTTGGATTCACTCGTAACTCTTGTCTCGTTTGCTCACACGGTACAACAATATTTTTTTTTTTTTATTACAGGAGCATCCCCTATTCTTTTTTTTATAAAAATTAAAATTATATATTGTTTATAAAGATATAAATTCATTTTTAAAAATTATATTTTGTGTCATACACACACACACACATACATCTATAGGTCCAGACATATTAGAATTCGTATTTCTTTTTTTTTTTGGAATAAATTTCAATGTATTGTATCATTCGTATGCTATGCAAATTTGTACCTGCATAAATGCATGTACCTTCTATAGTTTCGATGCTCACATACAAGTATTATTATTATTATTATTATTATTTATCATAAAAAAATAGTAGAAAGTTGAAGAAACATTTTTGTAATTTGATATATTGAATGTTTTCATATTTCTATTTTTTAATCTATATGTTATTTGGTATACAAATTATTCCAATTTTTTTTTTTTAAATAATGTTATAAATAGATATAATAATCTTTCTATTTGAAAATCATTTACAGGACCAACATATTTGCAACGGTGAAACTACGAAAGACGAAGACTAACGATCGATCTGCCCCAGCACTTTCATGAGACAAATTATTTCGAAATTAAATCGCGCATTTAACTTCGAATCAATTTAAAAAAAAAAAATAATAAGAAAAAAAGAAAAAAAAATAGAAAAGAAAAGGAAAGAAACCAAAAAAAAAAAAAACATTAGGATAAAAATACATTTTTTTTTGTATTTGTTTAATATTTTTTTTTTTTTTTTTTTAATATCAAATATCTTTCCTTGACAAACGACAGTTCCTTCGCGCGTTGCCATTTTTTCCGAAGTCTTAAAAGAAACAAAAAGAAACAAAAAAAAAAACCATCGAAAAAATAAATGGAGAATGAAAGGAGAAGGTAAAAAAAAAAAAAAAAAATATTCAACGTTTAGTTCTCTACGTGGATGTCCGTCCAACCAGTGTACGTCCATATTGTCCATTATCGCTAGAAATTGCTACCTTAAAAAAAAAAAAAATAATAAAAAAAAAAATAAAAAAAATAAAAAAAAAAGAGAAAAAAAAACTAACAAATATCAAAAGCAGAGAAAACCCACTTTGCCAGGTAAAGCTAGTTACACCTTTTTTTGTCGCAGAAAAGCTAAAAAAAAAAAAATAATAAAAATAAAAATAAAATAAAGTTGATGTATAGAAAGAGGAGAAAGAGAGAAAGAGAGTGAGAGAGTGAGAGAAAAAAAATCAAACGCGCACTGCCAATTATTCGAGGGCATTCCTTTTTCACAGAAGAGACTGAACATTTTCATTAAAACGATTAAGGGACCATCCTTAACAACGTGATCGACAAGCAAAATATTAACGAAAAAATACTACAAGGAATATTACACGAAAAAAAAAAAAATAAAATAAAATAAAAAGAAATTCCCAAAAAAAGAAAATTCATACCCAAAATTGTTCATTCGAACGATCAGATTTCTAAAAAAAAAAAAAAAAAAAAAAAAAAAAAAAAAAAAATACATACGTGAATTTCCTATTTTTAAAAGAATTTCTTTTCTTTGTTCATTGAACTTTTTTTTATTTTCTTTTGCTTCTAAAATCTATTCAAAAAATCAATGCTAATATTTTTTTATTTTTTATATTAACTGATATATATATTTTCTTTTCTTTTTTTTTCTTTTTTTATTTTAACATTCGCACTCTTTTCATTTAATCGATAAAAAAAAAAAAAAAAAAATAATAATAATAATAATCGTACAAGTCAACTACCATAAAGATCAACGATTAATAAATTCAATCAACGCAAACTAATTTAGAAATCGTTAACAGTGGGAGAGAGAGAGAGAGAGAGAGAGAGAGGAAGAAGTGAAAAACATTCTAATCAATTTGAAAAAGTGTTTCGAACAATTTTCTGACCCACTCTGCATCACTTGTCTCTATTTTTTTTTTTTTTATTTTTTTTTTTCAGTCGAAAGAGTTCACTTTCAATTTAATTGTACTTTTTGTTTTTAGTAGTCGCCACGCGTAAAAGTTTTACGTCGAGTTACAGCTTTTACTATACCTTCAACACCTACACCCCTATACCCTACATACAAACCAACCAGTCAAACCCTTTATACTCTACCAACCCTTACCACCCTTCTTCTCACGTTTTCCTGGACATACCATCGTATTGTGTAGCATAGCATAGCAACGATAGTTTATTTCAGGACAAGTTAATCCTCAGTTTCTGTCTTTTATTACAGGAAATTCTCTCCTCATCGTGTGTATGTTAGACGATTATACAGAAAACGACTTTTCCTTTTCGAGAATCATAAACTTCTTTTTTCTCCTATTCTCCCATAAATATGTTCACATAACTATGACGAGTTTATACGTAAGCACAAAACGTGTATTAAAAACTGTGAACATAACTCGTCAAATCTCACATTTCTTGCAAATATTTTTTACGTTTCTGAAATCATCCATTTTTCTTTTCTTTTTTCTTTTTTTTATGGTTTATTTATTTTTATATTTCTTTTTTTTTTATTATATAATTTATTGTATCATCGTTTATCTCTCTTTCCTGTTCTTCTTCTTCTACTTTTTTTTTAATTTTTTTTTTTTTTAGTTTTTCTTTCGGAATAAACCTTTCCCTGTCATCTTATTGAAAATAATATATTTTATCTTCTTTTTTTTTTGTTTTATTTTTACAGAATTTATCTCAACTATACGAAAATTCTATTCCCTTTTTGTTTAACGAATTTTTTTCTCTTTTTTTTTTCTTTTTTTTGCTAGATCGTTCCAATCACAACGAAAAAATTGATATAATTATTTCTATAATTTCTCAATAACAACAACAACAACAAAATTAGAAGAAGAAAAACAATTATTATTTATATTTTTTCTTTTTTATCAAATATCTTATCACAAATTTATTTTTTCAGATCGTTCTTAATTGTTTTAGAGAACAATGAGTTTGATCACATGTACGCACGTACATTATACGTATTAAATATATCTAGAATATACCTCATGGATAAATCGTTAATATTTAAAAATAAATAAATCAAAATACAATTTAAAAAAAAAAAATAAAAAAGATGATTAAAGAAAAAACATCGTTCGATGCGAGTCAATTGTCCGTTGTATTATCTCGAGGCTGTGGGCTAAGCGAATCGGAAATTATCAACGAATGCTTTAGCATAGTCATCGATCGTCTTTTTAATCAAATTATTATTGTAATTTATATTAATATTATAAATCGTGAAATAAAATATAGAGAGAACAGAGCAACTATACCATAATCAAAAACTAACGAACTAACGAAAAGAAAAGAAAGAACAAATACATTTTGTTTTTCTTTTTACAATAAAGTTTCTGAAATTATCGATCACTCGATCGTTCCAAGATCGATAAAAAATGTAGAATTAAAAAAAAAAAAACGTAATTTTTTGCCAAGCACTTATCGTCCCTCGTAAATATACTTAAAAATAAAAATGCATTAAAAGTCATCGTCGCGTTTCTTCGAAATACGTAATTGTAAATATTTTACTCAAACTTACTTAAAATTCCTTCTCAAAAACAATTGTTATATTTACAAAAAAAAAAAAGAAAAAAACAATAAAAAAAATACATTCGTTTTTTTTTCGACACCCACACACACACACACACACATACACAAATACGCATACATAATTTACATAGAAAACTAATAAAAATTATTTACATACAAAATACAATAAATACGTACAGATATTTTTGTTCGAACAAACAATAAAATAATATAGAGAAGGAAAATCAAAAAATAATAAAATTAAAAATTATTAATATTAATACTAATAATAATAAAAAAAAAAATATATGAAATAAATAAATAATAAGGAAAAGGTTTAGGGCAAATCTTTTGTAACTGCGTTTATAGTTAGGCTGCTCGTATTTAATAAGAAGTCCAGAATTAAATTTAAATAAATATACAAAAAATATATAGGAAAACAAAAACAAAAAAAACAAGAAAAATACAGAAAAAAAAAGGAATAGAAATAAGAGAAAGAAGTATGTGTGTATGTATGTGTGTGTGTGAGAGAGAGAGAGAGAGAAGATGAAAAGAAGATGTTAATATATATTATAAAATTTATATGTTGCAATTATATCGGTGAGAGTACGTCGGAAACTGGAATTCCCATGCGAGATGATTGGTCCACGAAGAAATATGTTTAAAAAAAAAAAGTAAAAAAGGACGAAGAAGAAGAAGAAGAAGATAAACATAAAAGAAGATAATAGAAAATAGAAGATAATAATGATCGATAAAATAAATTCATATAAAATATTTCAAAGGTTGAATTCGCATTTCCGACGATTTTGGGTAGGCTAGGGATTATAAATAAATAAATAAATAAATAAACAAAAAAAAAGGAAGAAAATTGTTGTAATAAGAACCATGTATACATACATATGCGTTATATATAGATATATATATATATATATTATTGTTATTATATTCACGTTTTTTGTGCACATTTTGGTGATTTTGAAATTCATTTAATCAACAAACCCTCTTTCTCTATTCCTCCTCATCCCTATTACTTAATTTTTAGGGGAAAAAGAAAAAAAAACTATCTAGAGAAATGGTTTTGATCAACATGATGGAAAATAATAAAAAAAAGAAAAATAGAAGAAGATGTAAACGGGAAAGATAAGACACCACTCCGTTTTGATTAGCCCTTATCTTTCTTGATAACTCAAAAAGAAAAAAAGAGAGTAAAACGTAGAAATATTATTTATATTTTTTTTCTCCACCCTTATTTTATATCTCATATCATTTTCCTTTAGGTGAATTAGTCTGTCAACATCGAAGATATATATATATAATACCTAGATCATCCTTTATGCAGTAATCATGTTAATAGCAACGTCTCAACTGGATTGACGACATTTTACTCAATCTGCTTGAATATGGAGAATCAATATTAGCATATATAAGACACGAATTTATACAAAAAAATCATATGTATTACATATGTATTTATACACTACAATATACTACCAGGTTGGCCAAAAAGTTACTCACTAAATTATTAAGAAAATTAAATAAAATAATAGTATTAGCAGAATGTTTGCTGCGGTGGCGTTAATACGTAAGTACCAAAATAATTCAGAAACAAATATTTGCTTTTTTGGTAAGTATTACAAATTTACATTTTTATATTTGTTTAAAAATAATAAATAAACAAAAGATGGATTAAAACTATTGATCCATAGAAGCTATTTCTGTAGGTAAAAACAAGATTACTTTGTGAACAACCTAATTTACTATAAATTTCACATATTTCATGTTATGTGTATATATGTATATGTGTAGTATATATTTACATACATATATCATATCATTTCATATCATATATAACGCGTTTGTCATGATAAGAGGAAAAATTTTCTTGATTCGTCTCGCATATTTCGTCTTCCTTCCATATCCATAATCCAATCTGACGAATATGATAAGCTTTCGTACCTTCCAATCAGGTTACAGCATGGAGAAAACCGCTTATCAGACTGGTAAGGGGTAATCTCGAAGGTGCGGTCCTTCCTATTTTACCAGGTAGGTAATACCATCTTATACGAAAAGAGAGAGGGTGAGTGAAGAAAAAAAAAAAAGAAGAAGAAGAAGAAAATAAAATAGGGTTGCATCTTACACGTACATAAAAAAAAAAAAAAAATGGTGAAGCAAAGTGATGATAAAAGAAAAAGTCTATCTATCGGTTTATCTCGTATCTTTTACGATAAAATCTAACTTATTTTGTGAAATAATAATTTATAGATGAAAAATATAAAAAAATATTAAAAAAATAAAAAAGTTCTATCATGTTAAGATAAATTTGCAAAATATCAAATAATTCTTTTTAAATATGTTATTTCATGTTAATATATTTTTTAATTTATTTATTAATAATTTATAATCATTGAAATGAAATCGTTTATCAGAAAATATCATTTTATTCGATATATGTCATGATGAATGCATAAAAGTGATGATTGAACATTGCAATATATATTTTTTTTTTAAGACCAACTATAAAATTGTGTTTTATTTTTTTTTTTTTATTTTTTTTTTTTCATGAAAGAACGAACATGAAATCGTATTTTTTTTTATTTTCCAAATCCAACCATACTTTAGGGAGTTCCCATTGAGAATACACGAGGAACATTGACGATAGAAACCCTTGTACGATTTAACTTCCGTAGGGCGTCGCGGATTATGTAGAAACGAGGGAAGTACAATGCGACAGGCGATTAAACACGAGGGATATACGTTTGTTCCGGCTCTTGCCCCGAGGAATCGGTAAATACGCCAAATTCTCCAACTACTCGAACGCTCAAAGTCCGATGAACCGAATGACCGTTCGATTGATTGACTTTATCGCACCGTCAAATTCATCCTCCAACTCGTTTACTCAAAAACCTATCCCATTTTTGTTCATCCCATAAAACTATTTCTCTTGTAAACTTTATTACAATGGTCAATTCTCTTCCAAATAGAAGAATACAATCATTTTTATACGAATGAAACATTAAAGACATTAATCCCCCTTTCATTTTATTGGATCTACGTTAGAAAGTTTCATAAAAGGCATTGTAAGAAATGGAATGACAGGTTTTTTCATCTGAAAACTCACTCACGAACGTTTCACAACTTATAAACGATATTACATTTTTAACGATCCATGAAACAATAACTGCTACTTCAAGCTAAACTCGAGAAAATCGAATGAATTTTCATTACCATAAACTTTTCTCACATTATTCGTTTAAACGAATAACTTTAATCAAAACTTTATCGTTAAAAATTTAATACCTTTAACCTACTGAGCTTTAAACAAAAAACACACGTAAATAAAAACATAGAATATAATAAATCAAAATATAATAATAATTCAATCAAAGTAAAAAATCTTAAAAGTACTTCATTGATCTTGATAACAAAAAAAAAAAGAACGGTGCGAATGATGATAATCTTTTATCCATAGTAAAAGCACATGTGATCACTATACCCCATACATATACCCACGGCTTTTCACACATACATTCACAGTTAGATATAAAAGTCTGTTAGATGGAAAAGACATTCTTTTGGTATAAAGTCAGGAAAATTTATGTTCAAACCTATCGAGCTATAGCCTAAGCCTTCTCCAAGCAGCTTCTTAAATTTTCTCTCTTAGACCTTTACGGCTTATAAAATAGAATCGACGAAGTATTACTAGTCCTAGTAGTAGTAGTAGTAGTAGTGAAGTAGCAGCAAGTATACTAGTAGGTGGCTCGGTTAAAAAGACGTACGCCCGTCCACCTGGGATTTCGTTCCCATCGACTAAATCTCGCGCGATTTACGAGCGTCGCAGTTCTCGTTCGAATTTCCACCATGCACCACCACCACCCACCCACCCCTAGCTAGCTAGCTAGCTAGTTATTTTATTTCATCCTTGTTTCGCGCAAGAGCAAAAGTAAAAGAGAGAACGATAGAGATAAAGAGGTGGAGGTGAGGAGTGAGGGGAAGGAGGATGATGGGGGAGTTGGTGAGAGAGTAAGAGGGGGTTGTATTAAATGGTCGTCGAGTTTCCGAGTCGATAGCCAACGTCCAGAGTTGCGAGTTTCAAATCTCCCCCAGCCTCACATTCACCTACACCCCCATCTACCTTCATCCCTCTTTCACTTTCCCTCATTCTCACCCATTCCCCTCTCATACCCCCCGCCCGTACGTACATTTACGTGCCACCACCGAATATGCATGCACCATTGAGGGTGGTTGGCTATGTGTTTGCTTTGCTTTGAGCCGATCGGCGGCCTCTCCACGCGAGAACCTGGCTTCAGGTTTTTGGCTTGTGGAATGCACCCATAGAGCCCGGGCACACGCGTATTTGCACAAACGGTTAATTATCATTCCTGGTCTCGATTTTCTTCTCATTCACGATTACCATCAACGGTGGTGATATGTAGTAGTTGTAGTTGTAGCAGACGTACGAAGGTATTACAATTGTTTTGTTGTATGTTGTATTGTACATTTTACTTTGCCATGTAACGTGGTTTCAATTCGAATCTTTCAAATGCATTTTTTTAACTTCTTTGAGACCAAAGATATTTATTCTTTCGATATAAATCTAAAGTAGTTTGGAATTAATAGTAAAAAAAAAAAAAAATGATACGAAATAATTGGATTTGAATGAAAATGAGAGACTCGAATTGAGGTGTTTTCTTTCAAATGATTTTTATATTAACTAACAATATAATTTAGAAGTATTTTTTTAATACAAATTTTTATGATTTACTTTTCGAAGTTTATTTTTTTTATTTTGTCTTTTGTTTCTTGTGAATTTTGGGAATAGTCATTTGATAAAATACTCGTCTGGTATACGCGTGTATCTATGTTAAAATATAAAGACAGATGCATTATCATCTACGTTGGGAACAAACTTGCGTATCTCTCGTAAAAACGTGCTGTATCTCTCCGTAAATTTCTGTTTTCCAAATTTATTGTTGGCGTTTTGGGCGAAAGCTAGTAAAAATAATGAAGTTACGCTATGAATCTACRAAGACTAACAACAACAACCAACACTTGTCTATTTGCCAAATAAACGTGCGATTAAAAGTTTTAAACATTAAACCAACACTCTCGTCGAAATATTTCAAAATATAATAATATCTCTATAACAAATAAAAAAAAAAAAAAATAATAATAATTTTGAAATGCATACAACAGAAGAAGAACATACTAATCTCAATTTATTTGTGTACCTCTTTGTTTTTCATTTTTAAACAATTTTATTTTACTACACTCGAAAATATAAAATACTTCATGAAACGTTAATAATATTGTGTTTCCCGTTTTATAATATGCAACTTACATATATTCAACATTGATCCACTATTATATCGCATAATTTTATTTTTAAACGTTAAAAAAAAAAAAGAATATTTATATATAAAATTAAAATATAATAATATAAATCTAAAAAAATATATATATAATGAGAGATATCGTTATAAAATAAAATAAAAGAAATAAAAAATCACACACGGTAGAAGTAGTGAAACCTTCAAAGAAAATTAAGCTTCGAGACGTGAATATATCGAAATAATTGAATTCTAATGCAGTGTCATCTATTGAAAGAACCTTACAGAATCTAGATAACCAAATTACCCTGATTCTAAAGTAGTTTTCACTTCAAAAAAACATTGCAATTAATTATATAATAATTATAAGTAAAAATATTAATTTTTTTTTATAAGTAAAAAATATTAACGTAATTATTTATATTAAATAATTTGATATATTATATATTTTCGAGAGTATGTTATATAAAATTTGGCCGATACACACAAGTTCGGCCAAATGAAATCGTGATTTTCGTGAAATTGGATAAGTTTGGTAACGATAAGTACTCTCTCCTTCGGTTGGTCGAATAAACGCAAATGACTTTTATGATTATCGCACGTAACGAAGCAGACCTTAATTTTCTACACGTTGTAGAGAGGAAGGGATTTTGTATGGGGTAGGGAAAGTTGTTGTTTTCCAGAGATCCACTTTATCCGGATTTACATGTAAATCGTGCTAATAATGGCTTTTTAATAATATGTAATTTATCGTAGCGTTAATGCATGCAGAATATTATACGGTTCGTTTAGTTATTTTTCGCGTTGTTGTTGTTGTTGTTGTTGTTGTTGTTGTTAACTGGTAGGAAAAGGACGTTAAATTGTTTTCACGTATTGACTATAAATTCGAAAAAGAAGGGAAGGTAGGAGAGAACGGGGTTCGGAGTATGGGGGTGCTGTTAATTTATATTATAGTTGAAAATTTCGTTAAATAGAATTTTCTCTCCATCTTTATATATATATATATATATATATATACTACCAACTATTCGTATTATATATAATACACACGAATATTCCAGAATTCCCAACGTAGTTTTCCTGTTCAAATTTAATTCCACTATTCATAGAACGTGACCTATCTCTCGGTTAGTCTCGCGACACGTTGTAAATTTCACCCGACTAGAACTGCAAACGCGTCGGAGAGGAAATAAAAAAGAAAAAAGAAAAAAAAATAGAGAACAGACAAAAGCATGTTCATGGGTTTCCTGTCTTATTAGACAGCACGGGTAAATAAAACCGAACCGTGCGAGGCCCTTTTTTATAGCCATTAAAAAAGTGGCATCACCTGTTTAAGAAAACCTTTCGTTTTATTTTTTTTTTTCAGAATCCATTTTTACACATCTTAAGAATTTGTTTAAAATTTTTTCAAAATCGTAATATTACGTTTGAAGATACGAAACAACGAACAATATATATATACTTCCATTTAGATAAATATATTGCATACTATCAGGGGTACATTTCTGATGACGTCTAATGTGTTGCATACTTCCAAGCGTTGAAATTAATATTTCAATAAATAATGAGACATATCGTGATAAATTTTTAAATATGTATACTACTATTTTCATATATCATTCGTTGATGTATATCATAAGTGGAAAGAATTTCTTTAGGTTCATAATTTTTCGTAAAAAATAAACAGACAGGCAACAAGGGTAGGAAAAAACGATAGCGAAAAGTTGCACTTAATATTTCAACGTATTAGCCAACGCGTACAGAGATTACTCATGGGGTTTGCCAAATAGGAATATATATGGGACATTCCACGTCAAATCGACCACTTTTGACCCCAACCCCTTTCGATATTACTGAAACATTTTTATCATTTTTAACATCATTTAAATATTGTATAAATATTATTTTTAAATATTATATAAATATTATTTTTGAATATTATATGAATATTATTTTTGAATATTGTATGAATATTATTGTGTGTATTTAAAAAAGAATTATTCATGTGTGCTTGTCAATAATTTATTTAAAAAATTACAACCAGTAATTTGTGCCGATTAGGACTTTTCATCCTCAGCATGATTGAATTCTGGTTTTTCAGATTTTGGTCTACTATAATTCTAGAGTTGCAGCTAGATGAAAGATTACACAGCCTAATTTTTTCGCTTATTCCTTTTCTTATCAAGTTTTGTACCGATGATTTTTCGAATATCCTACATTTTGTTATCGTATCATACAAATAAGCAAAATAAAATTACTACCTTTTGTGATGCCTGTAATAAATAATAGGAAAATAAAAAAAACAAGTAGATCCATTAAAGTCTTAAATCTGAAACAGATATAATAATAAATTAAACATTTTACTAAGAAACATATTTAAAATTTGTTGTAAACCTGTGCAAATATTCAATGTTATATTTAGTGTTTATGTGTGTGCCTTCAGAAATGCATTTATACATATATTATAAAAAGAAGTCATTGGTTTGTTGTTAAATCCAACGAAGATCACCTGTAACAAAAAGAAAACTATATTAATCATACAATCAA
>NW_015149065.1:648207-660680 GCF_001465965.1 Polistes dominula | reverse complement strand
GGGGGGGGGGTAAAAAAAATGACTTATTTTTTTTTTCAAGTGCCACGGAAAAATGGGTTGCTAGACACCTTAAAACAATTCAAAAGACAAAATTTGTCTTAAAATAATCAAACTTAAATCTTCAATATCATTCAAATGGTGAGGTTTACGAAAAAAATATAAGATACCATTTTTGTAGAGCATTAAATTTCCTACAAAATTTGTCTAAAACATTTTTCTGTACAATCAATAAATAATGAGGTATGAATTTTAATCTATTGGACTGAAAAAAAAAAATAAAAAACTGCGACGCGGAGGATTTTCCTATTAAAATTAAGAGCTCATATTTGGTGAGAATTGTTTTAAGGTCCAACCCATTTTTCCGTGGCACTTGAAAAAAAAAAAAAGTCATTTTTTTGACCCACCCTAATATATGTATATAGAGTTACAAATGAAAATGTAAATGTATAATAATTTCATTAGCTTTCAACTTTTTTTCTAATACTTAGTATAATTATTATTTATTGAATCGTTGTTTAAAAATTAAAACATGGTAGAGAGAAACAGGTTGACTTTTTTTTTTTTTTTCAAAAAGAATTCAATATAAAAATAGCAAATAGAAAATAAAACATATAAAAATAACATTGATATGACAAATAACGTTCAATGAACGTTAAATTAGAAAGATCAACAACGAAAAAAGATAATAATAATGTTTGATGTTGCGTTTTTATATTATTCTTTATATCCTTTGGGAAATGTATCAGCTAGCAAAAGGTGATGGGGGGGGGCGGTAAGCTTTACAAACGTGTTAAATCCAGTTCTCGTGTAATGTCCCATAAAACCAGTTTTACTGAACTTACTTCTAGGTAACCCAGAGGTAGCTCACGATTTATCATCGGTCTTTACAATCGACCCTCACAAGATAATCTGTTGTATAAAAGAAACCTTGATGCATATGTACCGTGCATACCATTTACACTTTAAACGATAAAAGACCACGTTTCTCAGGTATTTTAAATGCACGTTTTAAGATTTCGTGAAGATTAAAAATGTTTAAAGGGACACCACTAACGTGTGACCGTTTGAAAAAAAAAGGTGAATTTTCAGAATTTGTTTTGAAAGAAAACTAATGCATGGAATGTTTTAATTTTTTTTAAGGAGATATTTGTGGATATGTAATGAATATGTGACTAAATTTTTAAAGGTATAGTTTATCAAAATATGTAAAAAAAAAAAAAAATTTTCACACTAGTGGTGCCCCTTAAGATTTTGTGAAGATTAAAAATGGTTAATACGTTTTATTAGGTAAACGTAATTAATAAGAAATATTGATAAGATGAGATTGATATCTTTTTGACTATCTTGACAATGTGTCATTACAATCCTATTTTATTTTTATTTTTTATTTTTTTTTATAATAATCTCAAATTCTTCTATCTAATATTGTTATTTTCTTTTTATTTATTTTTTTTATAATTTGATCAATATTTTTGTCATGTAACAGACACAAGATATCGTAACGACGATGTTCAAATTTTTTCCCCAAAAATACTTTTGATATCTACTAGACACGATAAACTAGAATTCCATCGTCGTACGTGCGTCAAATTTTTTCTTGACTTATGTTAAAGCGATAGCACATCTGTTTTATACATACGTGTTATGTATGGTAAATATAGATATATATATATATAACACATTCATGAATATCTTACGTTCGATATACGCCTAATCTAATATCGTATCGATCGAATTTCTCATTAACCTGATTATCAAAAGATAGCATGACATGATAATATTATCGTTGCAAAAATTGCCTTTTGCTTTCATCTTATTATATTAATATATTTCACTTGAATTAGTTTTTAAAATGATTTGTTTATCTCTTAGAATTTTATGTTTCATTTAATCTAATTGTTTGTGTAATTATCACAATTTTGATTAATTCTCCAATCGATAAATTTCCACTAACCGTTTTATAATATTGTTTTACTAGCAATAAGTACTTCAATCAATTTATCTAGATAAAAATAATATTTAACAATAAATTCAATGAAATAATTACTTGAAGTAAATAAAAGTCGATCGATCATCTAGTCTCTCTGTCATTTTTTATAAAATTATCTATTTATCCAATTATTATAGTCTCATCAATTTGACAAATGAATGAAAAATAAATGGCTCGATTGATGATGATAATAATATTTTGTCGAATAATTAACAAATTTATTATTTAAACTCTCACCTCTCTAACTTCTAATTTCATTGGAATATCAGCACTGTTAAGTGCAACAGATTCCGGTGTAATTTCCTCTTCGTCTGAATTTTGAACGCCGAAAATTGTGCGATAAGATATCGAACTGAATAAAGCACCACCAATAGGACCAAACCAATAGATCCAATGATGACTCCATTGATTATTCCAAATAGCTGGACCCAGTGACCTTACTGGGTTCATACTGCAACCAGTGTAAGGGCCAACAGCTGTAGCTAAAGCTGCTACCGTGAAACCAAACTTTAATGCCACAGAATCCGTATTCATCTTGTTTCTGATATCCCAAACAGCACAGGCAACCAACATCAAAACGAATGTCGATATACCTTCGAGTAAAAGTCCTTGAATCGCTGATATGTTTGGATTAATAAAAGTTACGCAAACGTTATCCGCATCATCAACATTTCCAACTTTGAGAAATTCCGTGGGTGTAACTACCTGTATATTTGAATCATACATACAATAATTTTGATTATTATGGTCAAAATATTCTAACGATCATTTATCATGGTTAATTTTTAAATAACTACCTTTAACATTCCATAACCCATGATGCTGCCTAACACTTGAGCCAAGAAATAAACCATAGCCTCCGGGATAGTTTTTTTACCGAGTACCACGGAACCTACTGTAATGGCTGGATTAACATGGGCATCACTAATGTGTCCGAAACACTGTAAAAAGAAAGAAGACGAAGAGAATGTAAGAGAGAAAATGAATTTAACCCCTTTGTGCATTAAGGCGTAAAACAATGCGACAGAAATTATGCGAGAAAAGAAACAAATTTACTTTTTCTTTGTTTTTTTTTTTTTTTTCCAACTAATTAAATTCATAACAAACGTTAAGTAAAAGTATGTTGTAACGTTCATTACAAATTTTATTAATGTAAAATATTGTTTACGTAGGTACTTTACTGTTAATTCGATATTAATGTAATGCAATGTATATTTGAACTCACCTGAATGACAATCATAACGCTCAAACCAAAATTTAAAGTTATTTGTAAATGAGAAGGTATGACACCAAGGCTACCAACGCATCCCATACATCCAAGAAACACCAATATCGATGTGCCCAGCATTTCTGCCAGACCAGTAATTACGATCTTCTTCATAGCGCCTTCCTCTTGCACCAACTTTTTAAAACCTGTTAAAACGACGAAGAGTTATTCATAAAATTATTCAATATTCATTTTCTTCTGCTATGTGAAACTACGTGTATTAATAAAATATACTTTTTATTGAACGTTGTAAATGTAAATATAATAATATTATAATAATAATAATAATAATAATAATAATAATAATAATAATAATAATAATAATAATAATAATTATGCAAATATTATGACGAATTTTACTATTTGTCGATACAAGTGTTTTATCTTTTGTAAGTAAATAATTGATACTAATGTTAAAATGAAAATATAAATTGAATGAATTCGTGTATTATATTGCGAACGAACTTTTATCTCATTAATGAATTTTAAATATTGATATTTCACACAAATAATAAGAAATTATATTTATTTGATAATAGTAAACAATTGTTAACTCGTTAAATGTCTAACACTTTAAATAAATTTACATATTTGTTAAATACAATTAATGAAAGACGTTACTGTTACGACAAATGTAAAACGTATAATATTTACATTTTTACTATATCTTCCTTCGTAGATTATCGTTAAATTTTCTTTGCTAAAAAAAAAAAAAAAGAGAATATAAATCCATAGATAACGCGAGGAACAATATATTCATAATATATTCCAAATTAATTCCATCGTGTATGATTTAGTATTGAAACTGAAACAAATGTAGGTTCGTTAAGATGGATTAACATAATCCATATAGGACGCGTACGGTGTTTGCAACGTTGAAAAGTTAACACGGATGGATGACACAGTTTATTACCTTTGAGATTCGACAAGTATAAACTATAGTTATGAAAAAATTTTAATATAAAAAAAATCGAGAAAATGAAACGTACGAGTATTCAAAAATATAATGTTATTTTTTTTAAGAATATAAAACTATATGATGAAACCGTAAATATAAGAAATTTTTGATCTTACTTTGATTCAAAGACAATCTAGGATTTATTTAAAGACTCAACACTATTTCAGACTTGTACATGCACTGACGACTACTACCGATGAAATAAACTTTGTTTGGAAGTACAGTAGCTTCTAATATATTCAACTGTACTTCCATCTCCATTTATCTATCCTTATACAGGGTGATTCACCAGCTCTTACGATCATTGGACTTATCTTGACTTTTGATATCCGAAAATAAATATTCAAATATAACATTGTATTCAAACAAATCAAAGTTGACCGATACATCTCGAAAATGACTCAACCTAATGTCATATTGTAGTCCTGAATTTTTCCTGCAACTTTTATTCTTATTTACTTTTCTGCTACTATCATACTTTCGGTACTATTTACGTGGCAAGAGTTGGTGAATCACCCTGTACATTTTATAATTAAGTGTGAATGTACGAGTATGTGTATTCAGATGCGTATGTACATTTGCTTACAAAGTATGGAATAATACAATGACTTGGAGTTTCCAATAATCAACGAATGAGGAAATAGAAAAGCTACTTTCAATCTTTTAGGATAAATTTTTTCATATCTTTTTTTTTTTTTAATAATTGCAACTACAAAATGAAATATATTTGTTAAAATAATGAGATCGTATTTCGTGCTTTATGAAAATATTACAAATTCACACTATTTTATTTTAGATCATTACAAAATTTAGTTTTATATTAATAGTCTCAGTCAGTCTTGTACACATGTTTATTTCTGATATCGTAGAATGTTTACAGTACTTGTTTATAACAAACTTTTGATAAAATTTTGTTCTTTAGACCTTTGTATTACATATCCATTTAGTAATAGTACTGAATGTTTATAACATAGTACAAATAGTTCATAAAAGTTCCGTTCATAAGGTAATACGAAAAATAGAAAGAAATAAAGAAGAAAGATAAAGAGAAAGAGAGAAAGAGAGAGAGATAAATAAAGGGTGAACGACACTCGGGATGTCGAACTATCTAACTTGTGCAACAAGGATAATTATGGCAGGTAATTACCTGTACTTATAGTCGAAGGATCGAGAAAGGAGCCACTCGACTGTATTTTCCAAGAGAGAACTTTTACACTTTGCTTTGAAGCAAAGAAAAAGGGGAAAATAAAGTGGGAAAAAATAGAGAGAGAGAGAGAGACAGGGGTGAAAAGGTCCAAGAAAGAAAATTAAAGGTAAGGAAACGTTAAAGTACAGTACCGTATTTATTTCTTTTCTTTTCAATTGTCAAAGTTGTTTAAAACACGATGAATTTAGTGAAACAATTATGTTTAAGTCGGACCGTACATATAATTAACATTTTCTTTTTCTTTTTTCTGTCTCTCTCTCTCTCTCTCTTTCTTTTTCATTAATTAATTCATTGAGAACATTGTCGTTTAAAAAGTTTTTAAATTTTGTCGAAATTTTAATTAATTACGTTTCTCAATTGATTATGTTTAACTAATGATATAATATTGCAATAAGAAATTCTTCAATTCCTTTCATTTGTTTATTTTAATTAAAAAACAGCATAAAGTACAGTAACAACATTAGCTTGAAGTATAATTAACTTCGTATCAGTATCATATCATTTTTATTTCTCCGAGAATATCTACATTTGTTCCAAATAAGCATCATTTGCGGCAACTTTTAATTTACTTCTTCAATTGAAGAAAAATCTAAAGCTGAGGTGCATCGATTGCTTATAGAAGCATATGATAAGTCTGCTTTAAGTGAGAGAATTTGTCGTGAGTGGTTTCAAAAGTTTAAACACGGTGACTTTGGCGTAAAAGACAAATATCGCAGTGGAAGGGCCGAAAAACGTACGAAAACAGGGGTGTCGTGTATTACGAGTTGCTCAAATCCAAGCGAAATTTTTACCTGGAGTCCTCTACCAAACACAATTAATGAGATTATTGAGCCGATTATTACTACTCCAAACACGACAAAATTGTTCTCCTCCATGATAATGCTCCTCCGCATGTTGCGGTTCCGGTCAAAACAATATACAGTAATTAATATTTCATAAAGCCCCCTGCCCTTAGTTCAGTTTTCAATAAATATATTCGTATATATTATTATATGTATGTACCATAAATCGATTAAAATTCACAAGAAACGTTGTTTGTTTCTTTTTTTTATTTGTTGTTAATTATTATTTTTTTTATTTTTTTTTTTTCCCCAATAAATCTTTGGGTTTTTCTTTTTATTTTTCCTTCATTTTCATTACACGTTTCACGCTTGTTTCGTTCATGCAATGTTCAACGCGCGATAATTTTATTTTATTACGTAATACTATACCGTCGAGAAGAGTATATCTCTTCTCATCTATCTCTCGATAGATCGATTCTTTATACTATATCCTTGTTTGCGAAAATAACTCTTTAACTAGCATTTTAGTCTCAGTATGTGTTCAGTATAATAACTGAATAATAATTAAGCGAAACACGGCTGTTACGTTCTCATCTCGTCAAATTGTAATAACAACTGTAAGCGTGTAATTTCGTCGAAAAAATAATAATTCTTCCGATCTTCTTCGCTAACGATTTAACTAATTTACGTCATTTTCTTCTCCCCCTCTCCCTCTCCCCTTCTGCCTTTACTTCAATTTTTCTTCTTTTTTTTTTTTTTTCATTTTATTTCATTTCATTTCATTTCATTTCATCTCATGACTGACCTTCTCCTTCAACGAAGATGATGAATCTTTTTTACGTCAATGTTGCGTTGCAAAATCGATATTTCGATGTTAAACAAAATTGATTATATACATATATATTTTATTTTGTTATTTAATAATCTTCGACGGATATTATTATATAACGTAAAAAAACACTATAGATTGTCGTTTTAATTTTACATTTAAAATTACTGTAATTCGCGATAGTGAAATGGGGATTCTCGTCTAAAGTATTGAAATATGTCGTATACTTTATCTCAACCGACTTGTTTTAAAATTCAAATCGGAGAGTTGAATGTTTATTTTCTTGTCTCTTTTTTTTCTCCCCTCCCCTTTATTTCTCTCTCTTTCTCTCTCTTTCTCTCTCTCCCTTTCTTTTTCTACAAAGCCGTTTTAGGATGCAAATTGCTCGCTGTAAATCATGCACTCTGAAATATTGTTTAAAGCAATTTTTGCAATTTTTCTTTTACTTTATCTTTTTTCTTTGTTTTTTTTTGTTTTTGTTTTATACGTATTTACATACAACGAAGAAAAATTGAAGAGAGATGAGAAAAAAAGAATAACACGCGAGAGAGAGAGAGAGAGAGATATTTGAACGATCTAACCAAAATATTACATGTTAGAAAATTGTTAGTATAGTTTAATGTATTGCTTTGAATAAACTAGTTTCTTCATAACATATTTCAATGCAAATGTGAAATAAGATTTGTTTTTCTCTCATATCTTGTATTAATCAGCTTTTTCTAAACGGTTACACAAAATCATTTTGTAATCGACGTTTAGTTTCGTTGTTAATAATGGGGGCATCATTAGTGTGACGCTTGAGAAAAAGATAATTATTTGGAATTTTTTTTAAATAAAACTACTGCAAAGAATGTTGTAATTTTTTAAGGCGATATTCGTGGATATGTAATTAATGTATGACCAAATTTTTGAATCAAACAAATTGAAAATTAAACGACTTATTCGCAATCTTCCAAATCCCCCTCACTGCTGCAGTTATAGTGACTTTCACAGTGCATGAAATCAGAAAGACCAAAAAGTTTATTAAACTAGAAGGAATTTCCCGTACCATGAACCTCAGTTGAAACAAAAAGTTGTATACAAAAAACGTTTCAAATTTTGTACGAAAATTTGATGATTTTTGGGCCTGCTAAAATTACATTTTTTATTCGATCGAAAAATTGGACGGTTCATGGTTTGCAGAAATATATATAAAAGAAGTTGCAACAAGAATCAAATCGATCGGATGATTTGTCTTCGAGTTGCAACTGCAGCAAATTTTGGAAAATGTATTTAGGAGGACCGAAAAGTAATGTCGTTACTACGCACGTCAAATTTTGATATTAATATTTTAATCAAAAAACCGATTGATGATTTTTATCGTTACGATATTAAAAAAATTTGCGTACCAAATAGAAAAAGATTGTTGACACAACGTGATTAATTAATTTAATATAAATAATTGAATTATTGATTAATAATAAAAACGTTTTTGTTTGAAAAATTTACTCGTTCGAATTTTGAGGTTAAAAAGCGACATTACTTTCCGGTTCACTTAATAGTTTCGAGAAAAATGCGTTTTAAAGTTTAAGTTAGTGATTTGATCGTTATAAATGAAGAAATATTAGATGACTGTAACTCAAACTATTTGAGATATGCATTTGAAATTGAAGTATGTTATTTTTAAAAATATGGACTATCGAAATAGGCAACAAGGAAATCAATATTTTCAAAATTTCACTCTAGTGGTGCCTCTTAACGATATCACAATTAATCGATATAGAATTTTGTTTACAATTATATCAATCTAAAAAGTAAAATTATTTTTTCAAAAGACTTAGATGATCATCTTTGATGTTCTATAACAAAGTTCCTTTAATCTTTGATCCTCATAGAATCGGTTAATTTCACGTGAACGCCATCAGAGAGATTATGCGGCAATTAGTCGCATGTAATCTGCCCGTTAGACGGATAAACGGCCTCGTTCTCTTGTTACCTGTGTCCAAGTTGCTACGTATGTATTGTCCTATGTATATCTAGATTGTATTAGTAGTAGTAGTTATGTAGATAGGGTAAGAATCATCTAAATAAACCAACGAGATATGACGTTTAACCCCCTATCAAGTAAGAACTCTTGTGATATTGAATAATAAAAATATATCACATCTCGTTTTAAATTCTTATCTCATATATTTTTCTTTATCATGTCATACATCGTTCTTATTTATTTTTTTTCCTTTTTTTATTTTATATATATATATATGTATGTATGATTTGATATTGTTACTCCAAGTGCACACAAACAAAGACAACACACACTCTTCTTTCATATATATTTTGTTCTTAGCTAACGTTTATAAACGATTCGAGTCACGATTACAACACCTTTTAACTTATTAAGGTCGATCTTATGACTTTAAACTCGCAGTTACATTATCGTATCAACGTTTAGTTTGAATAGGTACGAGCTTCCATTCGTGTGTATGTATATATTTGCAAACATTGTTAAGATAGTTCGTAATAACTGGTCTATGATTCGATTAATAATATTGTCTAATTAATGATTAAATAGTTATTTATTATTATGGTATATAATTTAATATAAAGTATATAGATATTATATATTTATAATATAGTATATACTTTTTATAGCATATAATATAATATAAAGTATATATATATATATATTATACTTATAATATGTATAAATAATTATCAATATATATTATAATATAATTAATTATTTATATATAATATTAAATATAGTAAAAATTATATATAATTTATAATATTTTATAATTAATAATATTTTATATAGTATATATTATAATAATTAATAATAAATACTATTACTATAATTATATATAATAATAATAATATATATTATATAATTAATTAATAATTAAATGTAATTAATATTAATAATCATATAATTATATAAATAATAATAATAATAATAGTATTTATTATTTATTATTATAATAGTATTATTATAAATATTAAGTATTTTAAATATTACCATAATCTTTATCTACAATTTTTATCATTTTCGTGATAATTTATAACAAATGACAAAAAATATTATCTATCAATATAAATTATGAAATAGTTTTACCTAAATTGGTATCATTTACTTCGAGTTAATTTATAACAGATGAGACAAAAAAAAATATTATTCATCAATAGAAATGATCGAAATATAAATTCGACGAAAATAAAAAAATACTTTAATAAATTAAATATCTTATCTATATATACTAGGTACATATACATAATATAAATTACAAATATTTCCTACGATAGATACTATTTTTTTTCTCTCTTTTTTTTTTTTAATTCTGATAATGATTGATTATTATTAATCGACATTTTGTGTTCTCTTTTTTTTTTCTATTTATTTTGATACAAAACGAGAAACGAAAGAATAATATTTACTGATAAGTAATCCATATGTACTATATATATATATATATATATATATATATATATATATATATATATATGTGTATGTATACGGTTCATTATAGGAGATAAACATATTTTTACCGATAATGGCTTATGTGATGTAAAACTATTTATAAAATTGTTATAACATTTAGATATGTATTGTGTCACTTTAGTTGATAAACTTTCTATGTATTGAGATTAATGAAAGATCTAAAGTGCAAGAATTATCATACGAATTATTGATAATTCTCTTTATTCCGATTTAATGGAAAATTTCAATGGAAAGAGAAAGAAGATAATATGACCATGGGTTTTATTCCAATTTACGTAACGAATGCACATATTGAAATATGTTAAATGTAATATGATTTTGTTTTCTGTGAATTAAGATATCGATAAACATCCTACAAATATATATATATATATATATTTTTTTTTTTTTAATGTGATTAACGCTGGATACATATTGGTTTAAAAGGTAATAGTTCAAGGTTTAAGTAAAGTACAAAGTGTATGCATAATAAAATTATCACGTCATTATTTACGTATAACTTAAATAAGAAAATATAATTAAAATATCGTTCGAATCATTGTAATATGTAACGTTGTTACTTATTTTCTTTTTATCACGTTAACATTTAAAAATAATTTTCACGTTAAAAGAAAAACTTACGTATACATATATAATTAATAATAATAATAATAATAATAATAATAATAATAATAATAATAATAATAATAATAATAATAATATATATTTAATAATAATTATATATATATATATATAATTAAAAAGAATATAAATAATTTATAATTAATAATAATAATAATAATATATATTACTAAAATTAATATAAATAATTAATACATAATAATAACGATTATATACATATATATAGGGTAATAATAATAGAAAGAAAATAAGAGAAAGAAAAAAAAATATGTAGAATTAATAATAATAATAATTTAAAAATAATATAAATAATTATTAAATAATATCAATGATTATAGGAAAATAATAATCTAAAGAAAATAATAGAAAGAAAAAAAGATATATATGTATATATATATAATTAATAATAATAATATAAATATAATAAAAAATAATAGAAATAATTATTAATTAATAATAAGGATTATAGGATGATAATAATAATAGAATAAAAATAATAGAAAGGAAAAAAACAAATAAACAAAAAAAAAAATAAAATAAAAAAAAATATAAAATAGAAAGATAATAATAATTGTTCCATAGGAATTTGTTATAAGGATTTTCTTTCTTTTTCTTTTTTCTTTTTCTTTTTTCTTTTTCTTTTTTCTTTTTCTTTTTCTTTTTTCTTTTCCTTTTTCTTTTTCTTTTTTTCTTTTTTCATTTGAATCGAAGCCAAGTGCAATCGTTTGCAACAGGAAATATATAAATGCGCATATGTTGTGTGTTCGATAAAAACGTTCGACCATGAGATTTAATATTGAAAATAAAATCAAACATGACATGAAAATAAATGAAATTTAACCAAATTTGTCATTTGAAGTATTGAAAAGTCATATGAATTATTGAAAAGCATAAAATGATATTAGTAAAACGATCAGATGACTAATTGCACCGAAACTTGTTATTTATAAATAAATAAAAAAAAGAAAATAAGAAAGAAAATACAAATTATGAAATAATAATAAGACTGACATTGGTATCTCATAATTTTTTTTCAAAGAATAAATAATAAAGGAATCGGTATAATTAACATGCCGTTTATGTTTTTAGTATCAACCAAGCAGCTATCATTAATACTTTACTGCGATTATTTTAAAAATGGATATGATCTTTTTTGTTGGTTCAGTACTAACCAGTTTTACATAACATAAATAATGTATTAAATACCAACACATATTTATTGAGACAGATTTCTTTTTATAAAGAAAAATAAATGATAATATTTTGATAAAAAAATTGATTGATAACGTTTCGCATATATATGTATTATTTTTTTTTTTTGAATATAAATTAAAAATTACA
>NW_015149065.1:632794-647667 GCF_001465965.1 Polistes dominula | reverse complement strand
AATCCTACACCCCCCCCACTCTCATGCAATAGTACAACTCGTTGGTTGGCTTATCAGTTCTCTCATCTTCTCTCTCCTTCTTCAAAACGATAATGATGATCGTTTCGTAAGACCAATTTTCCTCCATTTTTTTTTGTTTTTTTTTTTTATTATCCTTTTCTTCTTAGGCGCCAATTATTTCGGCTCGACTAAACGCCACTGCAACCAGGATTTCTCTTTCACTCTACTTTTTGTTTTTTTATTTCGAATTGTTATAGTTTCGTCTGAAAATAGAAAAAAAAAACAAAAAAAGTAGTAGAAACATTCGAACATGGATGTTAATTATTTAATTAATAGTTAAAAAGTACACCACACAGGTGTACTATACAGTTAGTTATTTTTGTTTTGTTCAACTTTTACATAAGAGTTTAATTATCGGAACAATTGTGTAAGTTACACGAGTGGTAGTATCATTAACGAATAAACAAATAAAAATCTATATTTTAACATTTGGCATGCGGGTAACGTATTTTTACGTTTTTCGCAGTCTGTCACTTGAACGCGGATCACTTAAAAATACGTATTTAGTAAATTTGTGATTAATAATGGATAACGTAAAATTACAAGACAGTGTGCAATGAATAAAAAGTTTAGGTATGTATATGATAAATTGTACATTTTTCAATGTATATGTAGTATGTAATTCGACAAAAATCCACAAAATAAGCTAGCAGAAATTTTTTGATCTAACTTGAGCGCGATTCACGAAAAAAACGTCCGCTGCACGCATAAATTGACGGTGAAGTATACCCGCTGTATGGCAAGTGTTAACATCACCGTTTTACTGTTTTCTCGTCAATGAATTGTGTAACACATAAATGTGTTAATTTGTAGCTATTACATAACCTAGAAAATGATTTGAAGATACTTACTCGCTTTACGTTTCTACTCCGGTCAAAGTATCCTGATGATTTTCAACATTTTCTTTAGTTTTTGGCAAGAATAAATAACGATAAACCGTAGATGCTAGAACAGCACCAGCAATCGGACCAATCCAAAAGACCCAATGATTTTTCCAATATCCATTCCAAATAGCTGGTGCGATTGACCTGGCTGGATTCAAGCTGCACCCGGTGTAAGGAATGAAGACGAAGCAAAGAACGGAAACACAAAATCCAAATCTCAGTGATACCGAATCCGAATTCTTTTCATTTCGTGGATCCCAAACGCCGCATGCAAAGAATACCAATATACTGGTAGCAATAATCTCGGCTAACAATCCTTGGCAAATATTCATATTCTGATAAATGTCAGTTTTGCAGAAGGAAATAGTATCATCTGGATTTCCAGCATGTAACATACCACTTGGAGTTACTGCCTGTAAAGTTCAGAATTTAATTAAGTATGTTAATGTATTAGATTTAAATAATGACATTAGAATGAGAATATGATTTATTATCTGAACACAATCAGGTGAAAAAAAAATTAATTTTATAACAAACATTGATATAACACGTAAAACGTAAAATCTTAGATCATTTAACGTTTAATTTTAATTATTATATTTTATTCAATCTTTTCGTTTGATTTTGTTTTCATATTTATTCGTATGAAATTTTCTCGTTAGTAAAATTATTCTTTTAAACAACTAAAACTGACCTTTAACAAACCATAACCGAAGATACCACCCAAACATTGTGCAAAAATGTAAAGACCGGTCATTGGTAGAGACTTAAGTCCGAGGATTAAACTAGCCACTGTGATTGATGGATTTATGTGTGCTCCACTGATATGACCTACGCACTGTGAATAAAATAAAATATTAATAACAATTGATATTCATTTGAGTATAGAAAAAATTCAATTTAGTATGTAATTAACACGTTCCGTGCCAAGCCATTTTTGTCTGACTTGTCGTTCAGGTCATTTGATATTTTAACTAAAGGTTGATATATTATCGCACAATATTTCATTACATCATCAATACATATGTAGTTCTCTTGTTTAGAGTAGTCTAATCATATCGTGTACCATTTGTGGTACACGTGGCACTGCGATCAGTTTGATTGCAAATGTCAATCGGGTCGAAACTTTTTGGTTAGTAAAAAACCTGCTACATTCGAATTTGTTAAATAAAAAACGCAAAGGAGCGTAGAATTGGAGCTTCTCTTAAACACATCAGTTATAAATGCTTGGATATTATATAATACTCAGCAACAAAGACCTTTATCAATAGTACAATTTAGAAAACGATTAACTAATTATTTATGTTAATGTGAGGATGAAAATAACAACTTGTCTTTTGAAACTGCGACAAACTTTAAAAAACGACATGAAATTAAAAAGAAAGAGGGCAAAGAAAGGACAGCTAGACAACGTTGCATTTCTTGCTATAAACAAAATGTACAAAAATTTCGGTACCAAAGTAGCAAGACAAAAAACTATTAGAGTAATGACGTTTTACAGCGATTACCCGAAAATGCCGTCTTTATGTTTCCCTTGCTTTAACAAAATCAATCATTACATGTAATTATTAATTATTGTAAATATAACAATTAAACAAACTTATGTACTTTGTTCTATACTGCATTTTGTATAATGCATCAATATTTGAATAGAAATATTCATGTACAGAATGAAATTTGTTATAAACATATATTTTCAGAGTATTGAATAAATGTGTCTAATAAGTGTACAGCCGGTGGTACACGTGGCCTAAAGATCAAGTTGAACATGTACAGGTGTAACGAAACGTTTTAACGATGATCCAGTTACGTTGAATTATTATTTGCTTAAAATAAAAGCATAGAGGTGTTGTTAAAATAAATACCTGTATCGCAATCATGACTGCTAGCCCAAAACTCATAGAAATCTGATAGATTGGTGGAGTATTACCCATGCTTGCTACGCAACCCATGCATCCGATAAATACTAAAATTGCAGTTCCAATGATCTCTCCTAAAAGTGCCAAAATCGTATCGTGTATCGATTTTTCTTCCTTTAATAAGTCCTTTAACCCTGTAACAATAACAAAGATTATTATAATATTATCAGAAAGTATTGGAAAGGTAATAACTTTATTGTAAATCAAATGAAACAAGAAGATTTTTGTATGAACAAAATTATTTAAAAAGACAATTTTTAAAAAGGGTACACAATTCTAACTGAGAATCGATAAACTGCTTAAAAATATGTTTTGTCAGAAATGAAACCGTATCAAATTTTCTATAAAACATCGATGAATGAGAATGAACATTTGAAAATCCTGAATTTATTAGCACGTCTGGGTAGAGCAAAAAAGTTTGACAATATTATATTGACACCAGTGTATGAAAATATCAGACAAATGACAACATCAAAATTCTAGGACATAATGAACCTACTACGACATATACCACCTGGAATATCATGGTTTCTTCAAATCCCTTTCACACACGCAAAATGTAAATGAGCAGTAAATTGTTTTGTAATTGATGTAAGTTAAAAAATGTTTTCAATCGCATCAATTATGTTTCTGAAGTGTTTTAAAGATATGTCAAATAAATTGAGTATTATTTTTGTTTTCAATTTGAAGCATCTTAAATTATGTTGAATGGAGGACTTGGGTTACTTCAAAGTTTATAATGAAATCTGGTTGTTTATTTTGAAAGTGGTGATCTGACTGCATTTTTGGTTAGAAAACGCATAATAATTGGCACTATTTTAATAGGAACTATAAATTGAACACCCTTAGATATACTCAAGCTGTATAACTGATTAATATCCTGTACATAGGTCACTTTCCAAATAAACGGTTCAAATATCCTAAACAGAAAATATTGTGTGTATTTATTTGAAATTAGAAAGAAACAAAATTACCCATGTGACAACCTGATATTATTTTTCGTTGCGAATCACGTCATCGTTTTAAACTATATCTTGTATTCGGTAAAAAAAAAAAAAAAAAAAAAAAACGAGAACATTATTGAGTAAGAAAGAACATTTGGAATAAGTCGTTTCCTAAGGGATACAAAAGAACGTAGTGGGATAAAATTTGAAAAGAAAAAAGACAAAAAGTAAGAAATATAAATTCATGAAAGATGAGGGTCAATCGATCGTGACGTGAGACGAAAGTTTGCCGTTCTCGTGCACGATCGGCTTCCATTCGCGTATACGAAAAAATAAATAATTCCTAAAGCACTTTGGAAAATCACGCTGAGCGAACTTTCAGAAGTCTAAATACATATAATATATATATATTTAATGTGTATGTGAGTGTGTGCGTATGTATGTTAAGCGTAGGTGGATGTGAGTATGTTCATAAAGAGAGAAAATAAAAAAACAAGATAGAAAGAAAGTATAGATGTCGAAAACATTTTCATAAAGTTCAAGACGTTTGATATCAATTTTCTTTTAGAAAATTTATATATCACATGTTACTTTTAAATCTTTTACATTACTTTAAGAAATTAAATAGAAAATGATGGATAAATATTAGAAAGTATGAAAAGTAATGTATTATATAATATATGTAATAATGTTATATAAAATTATATTCATTTAATTTATATTATTAAATGTAAAATAAATTAAATAGAAAATTAATTAATATAATTTTGTATTAATACATTAGATTAATAATTATAATAAAAATAAATACATATTAATTAATAATAGTGTATATTATATATATAATGTGTATTTTCATTATTCTTATTAATNATTGTATTATAATTTAATAATTATAAAATATTTATAATATATTTATAAATATTTTATAATTATTAAATATATAATATATATATAATTACATATTATATTATATATTTAATTATAAAAATTCAATAAATAAAATATTACAATTATAATATTATGTGTATATAAATATAATATAATTTTTTATTCATAGTCAATATATATGTGCATAATTAAATATAAAATAATTTTTAATAATTAAAATATATGATATAGTTAATATATATAATAATATAATGTTTATATTTAAATATATATATATAGATATAAATTTTAATGTATAATTAAATAAAAAATTATGTTTAAATATAGTTGGCGAGTGACGTGTTAGTACGAAACTGTAAATTGTGTTTGAATAATAAAACTGACAAAAGTTTATCATTTACCTGAAAACGTGTATTAATTATGAACAGGTGGATTTAATCTAACCGTATTTAACCATGACAGTAATACATCACTGAATCTTTGAAACTATTTACAAGTTATAAATCCTTTACGTGTCTCTCTCTCTCTCTCTCTCTCTTTCTCTCTCTTGATTTGCGATTAATTTGAAAGTAGATCAAATTAAGAAACTTTGTACTAATTTTTTATAATTATTAAAATTTTTTTTTTTTTTTTTAGACTATAAATTAAAAATTATACCTATGTATATTTATTGAATTAAAGTAAATACGTGTGTAGATATTGTACGACATAATTTATGTACGATAAGTTGAAGATTTGAAAAATTATCTTCAAGATAATGAATTGGAAAAAAAAAAAAAACAGATCATTTTAATTTCATGATTTAACTACAAACACAATTAATAATTGTTATTGTTTATTTAAATGAACATTTTAATCAATTTACAATGAATTTAAATATTTTACACAATTTACAATGAATTGAAACATATTTTATTCTTGGTTTGCATTTAATTTGTAAGTAAATAAAAATTAAGAAACATTGAACTAATATTTTTTTTTTTACAATAAATTAAAAATTACACGTTTGTATATATTTATTTATTTAATTGTAAATTCGTGTAGATATTTTATAATTAAAATATATAACATTTATTTAATATATATAATTAGAAAAATTTAATAAATAAAATATTATAATTATAATATATATATATATATTATTATATGTATATAAATATATTATAATTTTTAATTTTTTTTATTGTATTATTGTATTGTACCCGAATTTAAAAATTATATTCAAGATAATAAATTAGAAAAATTATTTTAAATATATATTTTTTATGAATTAACTACGACAACAATTAACACTGTCACTATTTATATAAACAAACAACTAATGACGTTTAACAATTAAACAAATTTACAATGAATAAAAACATTTTAACAATTTACAAAATTGAAAACTTCAAATGTACTTGTACTTCGTTTACCTTCAATATGTCCATCAGCGATTAGTTGTTCGTATTTAAACATAGTTTATAGTTTCGTGATTTCTTTAAAAAAAAAAAGAAAGAAAACCAACAATAACAACTAAAAGAATCTTTGAATGAATCAGAAAGTTAATAAAGTATTATACAAAATATAATGCGATACGATAAGGTATATAATAGAAACCTTATAAATATTCTCACGATAATCAACTAGTATAAAAAAAAAAAAAAAAAGAAGGAAAGAACAATTAAAAAGACAAGAAGAATAAAATATACGATTAAGTAACCGATTCGAACGTTTCCATAGATTTTCTTATTAAATACTAACTACAATATAGAAAAACAGGTTTATATCATACATAATACACATAATAGAAAGAGAAAGAGAATCATTTAAACCAATGAAATATCCTTGAAAACGTGCGTTTCCTTTCAAATCCTTAAACGCGAAATTATTTACACACACACACACACATACACACATATACAATAATATATATACTATGTTTCTCATATTACTACAACAAATTCGTCAGAGTTTCTCATACGCCAATAAATTCGACTTAATTCAACTTAACATTAAATATAGAAATAAGTCAAATAATATTTATACAACTCACCTGTTCGTAAATTATTCGACGCCATGATTACACACAAACAAACAAACAAACAAACAAATCCTTGATTAGATTATGTTGAACAAATTGTTGTTGTAAAAAAAAAAAAAAAAAAATTGACGGCGTACGAATTTATTCGTCTTACACCACTGAATGAAAATAGATGCACTTGAGTAAATGATAGAAAAATAGAAATAGAGAGAGAATCACTGTCGTCTATATGTAAGAAGAAATTGTGTGAAGAGTGAGGGAAAGATAAAGAGAGAGGGGGATAGATATATATATATATATATATATATATATATATATATTGAGAGAAAGGGAATAGAAAAAGAAAAAGAAGAAGAAGAAGGGAGAAAGAGAAAACGTTTTGAGGATGACTGAACAGTTCGTCAGTTCGTTTCTTTATGAACGAATACGTTTGGAAAGAATTTTATCGTATCGAAACCACGTGGTATCTCTCTCTCCTCTCTCTACTCGTGAGTTATTATTATTCAGAAAGAAAAAGAGAGAGAGAGAGAGAGAGAGAATGAGGTAGTAGGGGAGAAGAAGACTCTCTGAACACGATGTTGATAACAGATACGATGAAAATGTTTAGTTTTTCATCCGAATTTGTATTATCTTGTGAAAATATTTTGTTAATAGTAGTATAATTATAATAATACAACTGATGAGCAACGTTTATGAGTCAACATTTTCGATATAAATGTTGTTTTTTTTCTCTCTCTTTTTTCTTTTATTCTTTGAGAGTGTTGTGTGTGTGTGTGGCTTTGGTTGATGATTGTAATTTTTTTCTCATTAAAATTTTTTTTTTTTTATATAAAGTTGTTGTGGGTATTATCGTTCTGTTATTACATTTATATAGAATTATTATTATTATATTTTTATATTGAGCAAAAATATTTTTCTGAATAATCTCGATTCAGATTATTTGATTAATTGGTAATTCAATGTTTTCGGTGTATTCTTCGTAATCTTGTACTTCACAAAGTTGGAATATTTAATACTACGTGTTATTTTTTATTTTTTTTTTTTTTTTGTATATATGTGAAATTATTCGATCGTTATTATTGCAACGAATAAATAACGAAGTTGTGTGATTTGTGTGAAATAAAGGAAATGATAGTTATTTGTAGGTTTTATAAAGAAAAGTTATATTCTGTGAATATGGGACGAGATTATTTTTAGATTAAACGTTTGCCAAGATGTAGAAATAATACTGAATGCCAAAATAGTATAATAATATATATATATAAATTATATAAAATAATTATTTTTATATATAAATTTTTTTATTATATTTGATTATATATTATTATTTTACTTATTTTATTATTACTTTATTATATAATTATTTTATTATATAAATTATTTGATTATATTTGATTATATATTAATATATATTATTATTTTATTTATTTTATTATGAATTGATATAATTATATATAGGGTGATTCTTGTAACGGGAACGGATAATAACTTTTTTTTAAGTAACAATAGAGAAAAATGATAAAGGAAAAAGTAATATGGCACATTACATGTCACCTTTCTATGACCTTACTTTTTTTTTGAAAATACATCGATATGAAACGGCTGCTATACTAAATAATGAGAGAAAACGAGACAAACATATAGGATTAAGCCAGCGAGAGAATGAGAAGGAATACAGCTATATAGTTTTTCCTATTATCGGTCTGCTCTTTATACTATGCTTCGTAGTTATCACTCCTAGTTGTATATGCGTGTGTTTGTGTGCAACAACATACTGCACGCGTGGACACGTATTCTTTCCATACTAGAAATGTTTGTAGGTAGAAACAATAGAAGGGTTAAAGAATAAACAGAGATAGGCACGTAGGTATGCGACAAAAGTATAAGGTCCAAACCAACCGACGGTCGAAATAAAGAAAGAAGGTGCGTGGTCTGTTTTTTTCCGATAAGTCCGTAGGGTCTTTCCGATAAGTCCGTAGGGTCTTTCTGATAAGTCCGTAGGGTCTTTCCGATAAGTTCGTAGGGTCTTTCTTAAAAACCTCACTACTTTTCGGAAAAAGCGTCACTACTTTTCGGAAGAAACCCCACTTTCGGAGTAACTTTACTAAAAGTAGTAAGGTTTTTTCCGAAAATTAGTGAGGTTTTTTCCGAAAAGTAGTGAGGTGTTTTTGTTGTAGTAGTTGAGGTTTTACTCATACTAGACGTGCATAATTTTAATAGTTCACTTTTGTAACATTATTTTTGTATTTTTTTTTCAGATGATTTGCAATTGGATTTTGTGAATTGTTATTTGAGTGTCTTTTGACCGAATATTAACGCTAGTTTCGTGTAAACCTGCAAAAAGAAAATATTATGGAAGTTTCAAAGAGTTCGACAGAAGGCGTTTGTGCATTTCTTTCATGAAGAGAGGTTTTTAGTTATCATACATTCTTTAGTTACCATAAGCAACTTGTCCTGTTTCTTCGAATTGAGATTTTGCCTACTGTGTAATATGTTTTTTATTATATGTTAATAAAACGTAAATTTATTTTTATATTTGTTAACAATATTATAATAATTTTTTTATAAAGTAACAACTCTATAATTATCCTACACCTGATATTCTGCATTTGTCTTATTCTCTCAAAACTTAGTATTTCGAAGGTCTCACTTCTATCACGTGTGATTTGCCCACATGATTTTTTTTTTATATCATTTGTTTCTTTTTTTATTCTGCGTTAAAAGTTATTAAGTGAAGGTCATCGAAATGTCAAAATGGAAATGCCAAGTTTTTGTATGGCACCAACGTGGAGCCACCGGATGTCATAGTGATAAGTTACTGATATAATATTGTAATGGTACTTACAATAATTGATAAATCATGTTTTTTACATCATATTAATATTTTATTTAACCTTTTTATTAATTCTTAACGCAAATACCAATTTATAATTAATGTAAAAATTGTAGCACACGCTACGAGATATCTCGTAATTGGCAGTCAATGGATTAAGATGATCATTATACGGAAAAAAGTTCAAATTTAAGATACGAGGAGAAAGAAAGGAAGTAAGGAGATTAAGAGTAGGAGGAGGTGTAGGAGGAGGTGTAGGAGGAGGTGTAGGAGGAAAATCGTGAATGTCGCGTGCACGTTACCGAACACAATTAAAACTTTAACCTATAGTGTTGGGTTGACGAGAGAACGAAGCTAATTTCCTGAACTCGCGTAGGACCTAATTCCGTTATTGCGAATTTTCCTCGCGAAAGGACGTGTCGAGGGGTTTATTTTCTACGTCAGAAACTACTACTACTACTACTACAACGACAACTATCCTTGACTATCTATCTATCCATCTATCCGTCTATCTATCTTTGTCTCTTTTCATTCTCACTCATAGTCATAGGTCGCATCGTCCAGCAACCAGCAACGTCCTGCTACCTACTATGCCACCCACACCTCACTCTTAATCCTTTACCCTTTACCCCTCACCCTTTTCTCTCTCACTAGTTCTCACCAAAGCTTCCATCCCTTACCTCGACCCTCATCTCTTCTCTCTCCTTCTCTCTCTCTCTCCCTTCGCACTACCTCAACCAACCAACCAACCCACCTACCCACCGAGTAACACGTTTACATCGTAGGCGTTGAGCTTAACGAGCTATACCGAGTAAAACGTAACGATAACGACGAGCTTTAATACACGATGGCTCGACGTTTTAAGCTGTAACTTTATGAGAGAGTGAGAGAGAGAGAGAGAGAGAGAGAAAGAATGAACAAACCATTTTCAACGAAAATTCTCTAGAAACCACTCTAGCGATTATTCAAAGTTATCCAATGAGAGATTTTCATTGCATTACGTGATGTTTTATCTCGAATGTTATATTTTGTTTTTCTTTTTTCCTGTTCCGTTCCTAAAAAAAGTCCCCCAACTGCTGCAGTTATGGCGACCTTCACAGTGCATGAAATCAAAAAGACCAAAAAGTTTATTAAACAAGAAGAAATTTCCCGCACCATGAACCTCGGTGAAAAATTGAAATTGAACAAAATGATGGATTTTGAAAAATAAACGTTTCAAATTTTGCGCGAAAATTTGATGATTTTTGGGCCCTGCCAAAATTACATTTTTTCATTCGATCGATAAACTGGACGGTTTCATGGTTTGCAGAAATGTATATAAAAAAAAGTTGCAACAAGAATCAAATCGATCGGATGATTCGTCTTCGAGTTGTAACTGCAGCAAATTTTGGAAAATGTATTTAGGAGGACCGAAAAGTAATGTCGTTACTACGCACGTCAAATTTTGATATTAATATTTCAATCAAAAAAAAAAAACCGATTGATGATTTTTATCGTTACGATATTAAAAAAAATTTGCATACCAGATAGAAAAAGGTTTAGTTGACACAACGTGATTAATTAATTTAATATAAATAATTATAATGATTGATTAATAATAAAAACGTTTTTGTTTGCAAAATTTACTCGTTCGAATTTTGAGGTTAAAAAGCGACATTATTTTCCGATTCACCTAATAGTTTCGAGGAAAACGCGTTTTAAAGTTTAAGTTAGTGATTTGATCATTGTAAATGAAGAAATATTAGATGACTGTAACTCAAAAATTATTTTTGAGATGTGCACTTAAAATTTGATTATGTTATTTTTAAAGGTTATAGTCTAATAAAAGTATTTGTTTCTGAATATAATTTAATGAATTAATATAAACATTACATTATTTTACATGAATATATTAACAAACACGTATATGCGTTGATAAACCAATCTGGTAATTTTTATCAAACGCATATATACGTCCATAGCAATCTAAGGGTTAATTATTATAATATTTATTAATTATAATGATATTATGATTATTATGATTTATTTATACTGATCAAATTATGGGAGGTTTTGAGGTTTCAATAAAAAGGATTGAAATTTATGTTAAAATAAAATATATATATATAATAATACAGAAGAATAATTAACAACAATGTTTTTTTTTAAACGTTTTTTTTATATAAAACTTTGTGATATACAATAATATAATATAATAATTCTTCTTTTTTTTTTCTTCTTATAAATAAATTGTGAAATATGATAGTAAATTTGTGCATATACAGTACACCGTTCACGAGCCACAGGACAAACGCACGCGCGTATTCGTTTATAAACACAACAAAATATATATTTATATATATACAGAGTGAGTCAATAATTAAAAGAACAATAAGTATAATATATAAATGTCTGTTTTCTTTATTTTTTTTTTTTTTTAATTCTTTTAACTCAATCTGTATATTAATTATAGACGTGTATAAAAATAATTGATTTACACGAACGATTGTCTCGTGTATAACAAACATTAGTTTATATAAATTAAAATACTTTCCAGAAACAGAAAAAAAATAATAATAATAATAATAATAGCGCAGATAATATAAAATTTATAAAACGATGTTATTTAATCATTTTATATATATATATATACAGGGTGACCCATATAGCTGTATAAATTACAATTCTCCAAATAATTGCGATAACCTGATCAAAAAATACTTTAAATAAAATTTAACCTTTTTTTGATGAATTATACGTTGCATTGAAAAAAAAAAAAAAACAAGTTTAAAAAAATGTTTATTTTTTCAAATGTCACCCTATATTTTTGACATTACAATATTATAACTCGTATTAATATGAATTCGTTTAATATCATTGATTAATATCATGAGCTTTAGATGAGGTTGGACAAATTTTGAATACAGTTATATGCGACACCCTTTACATATATATATATACTCTTTCGCTTATCACTCGATTTTGCAATAATAGCTCTTAAGTCAAGTATATCAAATTATTCGACTATTCATGAACAATAATACACATTCGTACATATAAACATACATATATAATGTATGTATGTATTTTCGTACACAACAAGAGTTTCACGATCGAGAGACACAGACAGAAACTACTCGACAAATGCGAGCACCTTTAAATATGCATAATTCTGATATAAATATGTATAGAATAATTTAAATACTTTGATTTAAGCTTAATCTATTATACGTGGTGCACAAGACCACGGTGTGCATCTCATTCAACAAGCTCGATCAAGTCAAATCAAATTATTAATAAAACAACGAATTTAAACGTAAACGTTCTTCTTTTGAAATTCCCGCCTTTAAAGAGTACCCCCTAGTCAAGGGTGAAAATGGGTGTGGGGGGCTGGGGTTTTGAGGAGGTAGAAAGGAATAAGGATAATAATGGTGATAGTGGTGGTTGTGAATGTTTCGTTGAATCACTTAAAATCTAACGACATGTATATATCCCTTTGTACAATTAGAAACAAACAAAATGGAGTATAAAAAAAAAATAATAATAATAATAATAATAATAATAATAAAAAGAAAACAAGAGAAATAAAATAATTGTTAAAGATGACGGAAAATTTCTTTCTATATTCGAGTGGCATTTACGAAATTGAAATGTTTCATTCGATTATTATACTTGTTTTCTTTTTTCTTTGAAAGTTACAATGAAAAAGAAATAACAATAATAATAATAATAATAATAATAATAAAATAAAAGAATATGATCTTGTTTTAATCCTACACCACCACCACCCCCCCCCCACTCTCATGCAATAGTACAACTCGTTGGTTGGCTTATCAGTTCTCTCATCTTCTCTCTCCTTCTTCAAAACGATAATGATGATCGTTTCGTAAGACCAATTTTCCTCCATTTTTTTTTGTTTTTTTTTTTTATTATCCTTTTCTTCTTAGGCGCCAATTATTTCGGCTCGACTAAACGCCACTGCAACCAGGATTTCTCTTTCACTCTACTTTTTGTTTTTTTATTTCGAATTGTTATAGTTTCGTCTGAAAATAGAAAAAAAAAACAAAAAAAGTAGTAGAAACATTCGAACATGGATGTTAATTATTTAATTAATAGTTAAAAAGTACACCACACAGGTGTACTATACAGTTAGTTATTTTTGTTTTGTTCAACTTTTACATAAGAGTTTAATTATCGGAACAATTGTGTAAGTTACACGAGTGGTAGTATCATTAACGAATAAACAAATAAAAATCTATATTTTAACATTTGGCATGCGGGTAACGTATTTTTACGTTTTTCGCAGTCTGTCACTTGAACGCGGATCACTTAAAAATACGTATTTAGTAAATTTGTGATTAATAATGGATAACGTAAAATTACAAGACAGTGTGCAATGAATAAAAAGTTTAGGTATGTATATGATAAATTGTACATTTTTCAATGTATATGTAGTATGTAATTCGACAAAAATCCACAAAATAAGCTAGCAGAAATTTTTTGATCTAACTTGAGCGCGATTCACGAAAAAAACGTCCGCTGCACGCATAAATTGACGGTGAAGTATACCCGCTGTATGGCAAGTGTTAACATCACCGTTTTACTGTTTTCTCGTCAATGAATTGTGTAACACATAAATGTGTTAATTTGTAGCTATTACATAACCTAGAAAATGATTTGAAGATACTTACTCGCTTTACGTTTCTACTCCGGTCAAAGTATCCTGATGATTTTCAACATTTTCTTTAGTTTTTGGCAAGAATAAATAACGATAAACCGTAGATGCTAGAACAGCACCAGCAATCGGACCAATCCAAAAGACCCAATGATTTTTCCAATATCCATTCCAAATAGCTGGTGCGATTGACCTGGCTGGATTCAAGCTGCACCCGGTGTAAGGAATGAAGACGAAGCAAAGAACGGAAACACAAAATCCAAATCTCAGTGATACCGAATCCGAATTCTTTTCATTTCGTGGATCCCAAACGCCGCATGCAAAGAATACCAATATACTGGTAGCAATAATCTCGGCTAACAATCCTTGGCAAATATTCATATTCTGATAAATGTCAGTTTTGCAGAAGGAAATAGTATCATCTGGATTTCCAGCATGTAACATACCACTTGGAGTTACTGCCTGTAAAGTTCAGAATTTAATTAAGTATGTTAATGTATTAGATTTAAATAATGACATTAGAATGAGAATATGATTTATTATCTGAACACAATCAGGTGAAAAAAAAATTAATTTTATAACAAACATTGATATAACACGTAAAACGTAAAATCTTAGATCATTTAACGTTTAATTTTAATTATTATATTTTATTCAATCTTTTC
>NW_015149065.1:616892-629849 GCF_001465965.1 Polistes dominula | reverse complement strand
TTAATAATTATAATAAAAATAAATACATATTAATTAATAATAGTGTATATTATATATATAATGTGTATTTTCATTATTCTTATTAATTATTAATGATTAATATTGTATATATAATACGATAATACCATATAATGAAATGTATAAAATAATATAATAATTTTTTTCTTTTTGAATTATTAATTAGCATCGTAAGAGAATGAGATAAGTAAACAAGTAGAAGAAATTCAAAGTAGGAAGCTATTTTCTTCCGAATGAGCTAACTTTGAAGAAAGTTTCACCAGCACCAAAGTTTGTCGCCTAAATGTCAAATACGATTACTGTGGAGGGTTTCTACAAACCGTTGGAGTCGCGAGGGTCAACGTTGAAATTTACATGAAAGTGAGTACGAGGGGTTATGCATATCCTAGTGAAATAACTATGCATCATCCCTTATTTGCAGATTCGTTTATTTGTTTTTTTTTTTTTTTTTTTTTTTTTTTTTTTTAGAAATTTGACAAACAAACAAACAGAAGATTAGGAAAGTATAAATATATTAGTCTGTTGCAATGAATGTCAATTAATAATAATATTATTAACACTAGATTTACGGAACCTGTCAAAATGACAGGTTTTCGATTTAATGCTTCAAAATTGTAGACATGTAAACATTATTCTGTAAATATTACACATTGGTTTTTAATTATAATAATAAGGTTTAATTGTAAAAACGATTCGGTCATGCGTTGCTGTGATTTTGTTATAAAATATTGATTTAATATAATTCTTAGCTATTTAGTAAATTATAATAACACATAAAATAATATTACAATTAGAATGAAATATATAAAATAATAATACACACAAAAAAATATAAAAGGTACGGTTAGGTCGTATATAAATTGAAATGATTGAGTTATAATACAGCACTACCTATTAAACACTTACAGTACCTAAAGACCTGGATAACCTATAAATAATAAATCCTTAAATTAGCAATAAATAATACAAAATAATAGCAATAAAAATTATTTTATACACTAAGTTGAGAAAAAAACATATAAAATAAACAAAATGTCATTAACACTAGATTTACGGAACTCGTCAAAATGACGGGTTTTCGATTTAATGCTTTAAAATTCTATACATGTAAACATTATTCTGTAAATATTACGTATTGGTTTTTAATTATATAATGCAATGAATATATATTTCTAGTAACTTTCTCTGGAACACCTTTATTTTATTATTTACAGATGTGGTATACCTCTTTTTACGAAAATCCGTCCATTTGACGGGTTAATTTATACAGATATATAACATCTGGAAATAATCAAAATGAAATAACAATGAATAAGAAAAAACAACACTAAACCAATGACGACTATTTTCCAGTAAATACATGAGCAAACAAGTTTGCACTTGTTGTTTACAGTTAGTTCGAACCTTCTCATATCACAAATACTTACAGTTCACTGCTGAACTTTGTCGGTAAAAGAAATGATTTTTGGAGGTGAAGCATCTCTTATTATTTTATAAAACAAGTAGATCAAAGTGAAAGATTATAAGATTGAGTTAACATGTAAAAAAATGTATTGAAGACAACAGTCAATGAAAATGTATAAACTTTTTAATAAATAATTTCAAACAAAATTGCATTTTAACATACCAGTCAAAAAGACGGATTTCTGTAAAAAAAAAAAAAAAAGGTATATATCAGGTAATGTCTGTAAATCTAGCGTTAATAATAATAAATATATCGGTTTGGTAATTAAGTTTCTAGAGTAGTTGCATTTTTGTTGAAATGTTTTATAAAATTTATTTGTTGTTTAAAATTACCAATTAATTTAATAAGAAATAAATTGTATGGAAGATGCAAAGGGCCTGATCTTATTTACTCGTACACGTATTATTATCATCTGATATATACATGATGTATACATACATATATAGCCACATATATACTTTATATATGTATGTAATACATAAGCCTCCGTATATTCCTAAATTATACAGAGAGATTCCACTGAACGTTCACGTCGGTATTACAATCCTGTTCTCTTAATTAACCGTATGTGGTTTAGGATATAATTGGATTCAATAACGAACTCGTAATATTGAAAACGTTGATAATCCGTCGTTATTAAGTGCCATGATTATTATATTAATATTAAAAAAAAAACATATATATATAAATCACAAAAAACTTATCAATTATATTCGTATAATCATAAAACGAAACAATTTTTCAAAATTTCTTATCAAAATTTATTGACTAATTTTGTTGTTCCTTTCTTATTTCGAAAATATAATAGTTATATATATATATATATATAACTAAAATGAGATTTCAATAAAATTTTGGTTTATTTCATGTAATTTATTTTCTACTTTAGAACATAGGTTAGTTTTTATCGCGTTTATTTTGTATTTTTTATCGCTAATTTAAGGATTTATTATTTATAGGTTATCTAGGTATCTTAGTTGTTTAGGTATTCAATAGATGGCTTTGTATTTTAATTCAATTATTTCAATTTACGTATCAACATAACCTTACTTTATATATTTTTTCGTGTATTATTAGTTTATTTATTCCATTCTAATTATTGTATTATTTTGTGTATTGTTATAATTTATTAAATTAAAATATAACTTTAATATAATAACTGTATAATATAAATTATAAATAATACTATATATATATATATATATATATATATTATGATTTATACAGTTAATATAATCAATATATAATTTATATAGTTATAATTTTGTTTTTTAACTACAATATTTATATATTATATTTAATATATTTATTACATAATTGGATAATTCCAGAAACTATTACTGTATATTGATTTGAATTTATTAAATAGTTTAGAATTATAAATGGCGCTGTATACAGTACAATTGAGATTTACATGTGACCTAATTAACCTTACTTTATATATTTTTTCCTGTATTATTATTTTATATATTTCATTTTAATTGTGATATTATTTTGTGTCTAGTTATAATTTACTAAATACCATAGAATTGATTTTTTAATCAGAGGTTATTTAGGTCTTTTAATACTGTAAATATTCAATAGATGGCGCTTTATTACAATTCAATTATTTCACGTCTTTTTTCTTTTTCTTTTTTTTTACAGTGTAATTGCATACGACGTAAAATTTTAACGATTAACACGACAACATTTTTACCGTTTCTTTTTGTAATTTTTTTTTCTTTTTTTTTTTTTTTTCTTACACGAGAAAGGATTTTGCAGGTTTATTATTTGTTGTACGGAGCGTGTAACAACGCACGCGAAATAATTGTCGTTTGTACATGGAAAGGATTTTCACGAGAGAGAGAGATTATTCCTGGTACTTTCCATTGAATTTTTTCTTTTTTTTTTTTTCTTCTATTTTATTTTATTTTACTTTTTATATATATATTGTTAGTTTCAAGATCGACCGACCGACAGAGACCAGACCAACGGACCTACCGACAGACAGACAGATAGACAGACAGACAAACGGACAGACCGCTCGATAACGATCTCCCGTTTTCTAATTAAAAACGAAGCTAGACCAGAGAATACGCGATAATTACGATGAAAGTTTCAACCCAAGCTCGTTTATTGCGCGAAACTCGTGAAAGTAAAATTGTAACTTTAGTTACCAATTTTCCAACCGACTGTTGAACCTTCTCAAAGGCATAATTTTTTGTTTCTTTTTTTGGTTTTTCTTTTTTTTCACGTTGATATTTCCCTCTTGGATTTTTAATCAAGCAGATATCAGAAGGATTACTCTTGTCCTCACACACATAAATTGTTGTAATATTTTTATTATATTTTTTTCATATTTTTTTATTTATCATTTTTATTTTTAATTGTCAATATTATTTTTTTTTTTTTTATATCCAATTTCATTTCTTCGTTTTCCCAAATTTATTCAAATATTACCCATTGGTCGAATATATTGTATATATGTTTATTATATTTTTATTTCAAATTTATTTTCGAATATCAAGGAAAAAGAGAAAAGTAAGAAAATTGTTTAACACATTGAGCGCCACGCATATTCTTACGGAAATCTTCGTCAGGCCACGCACTTAGTCGTATGCGTAAACGACAAGTCTAGTGTCAGTCATTTATGACTGACGTGGCCTGAACGTAAAGTTCATTGTCAGTCATTTACGACTGACGTGGCCTGAACGTGAAGTTTAGTGTCAGTCACCAATGACTGACGTGGCCTGAATGTGAAGTTCAGTGTCAGTCACCAATGACTGACGTGGCTTGAATGTGAAGTTCAATGTCAGTCATCAATGACTGACGAAGCAGCACTCAACGTGTTAAAAAGAAACAAGTTGATAAGAAAGAAAAAGACATTATTGATCGAGAATATCGTTGAATATTTAGTCAAAAGGAATGTAATTTTCCGATTCGTTAACTTCATACCGACGGGGATAACATTGATAATTGATGTTATCATAAAATTACAGGAATCTGTATTAACTATTAAATAAGAGAGAGTATACGTTTTTTTAATAAGATTTAATAATAATAAATAATTTTTGTTTGATCGAAGTATAAAAATTGTAATGTAAAATTTTCTAATATTGATATATAAAGAAAGCTTTTTTGGTTTGTCTTTTTTATTTTTTTTTTTTATTTTTTAATATTATAGAATAAACGTTCTATATGTATTTATAATAAAAGTTCTTTAATCCATTGTAAAATGACTATAGTGTCTGTGGAATTGACCTAAACGAAAATCGAGAGACGTGCTTTCCATTAACTATCCGATATTCTGTAAAGCTTCGATCGAGAATACTATATAACTTAAAAGCACAGAATTTTGTTACTATCACGTATATACACACATGTATATATTGCTGTTGGTGTTGGTTATCCAATTCGTTTCTCAATGAAAACTCATTTTCCCTACGGTGCAATGGTTTTTCTCAATGGAATTCTGTCGTATATCAAGTGACACAAAAGATATTGAAAAAAAATATATATATATATATATTTAATATATACAGTGGGTCTAGAAAGTATTCGTACACTGATCAATTTGAAATAAAATGTTGTTAAATTGTTGTTTTTATAAACAATGAATTTATACATATTCTTGAAAGTCTCTACAATAGATGTAATGAAACAAAATCTGATGGACAGTGCACTTGTATGGAAGAAAAAACAAATGAACAGCTAAAACCAGAAAACTTGCGATCCACAGTGAAACACGGTGAAGGTTCTGTACTTGTTTTGGGACTGCATGAGTGCAGTTGGTTTGGGCATGACCATGATACCCCTTCATTTCGCAACAAAATTACCTACAGTACTAGCGGATGTATCAATATTTCAATTATTTTTAAGATGTTCGACTATTTTGATAGCACTCATCTTTGGATTCTGTTTGATCATTTTTGTGATAACTCGTCCAGTGTACCGATTAATTTTCCGTGAATGTCCATTTCTTGAATTATTTTACAGTCTCTTTCTTAATCCATACCTATCAATGATACTTTGTACAGTAGATCAAGGTCTGTTTAGAATTCACGATATTTCTAATAAACATTTACATTGATTATGTAAATAAATAATCATTTATCTTTCTTCTATCGTTGTTTGCACACGTTTTTGTCCCATTTTCCAACAATAATTTGTGATCTTAAAAAATGTTGAGCTTTAAGTGATGCCGATAAGGCTTACAAACATACTGATGAGATCAATTATAACTAGAAAGTAAACACACACACACACATTATGTGTTTATATTATGGTGTATGTATGAATTCTCTTGTAAATAGTTGGAAATAAGAACTGTAAAAATACTTTCTACATCCATTGTATATACACATGCACATATGTGCCCATAATTATGAAAGTGGTCTAAAAATTCATATATATATATGTCTTGTTTCAAGATATTTAAAAAAAAATTACATTTGAACACTATATAAATTCTAATATAATATTGAAAAAGCAAACATTATCAAACTATAACATTATCAAAAATAATATATATATATATACAATAATATTACAAAAAACAATCATTTGTTATGTTACAAAATATAACAATATTATATATTATATTTCAAATTGATCAGTGTAGGAATACTTTCTGCACATCCACTGTATATAAGAAGAATTGAAAATGAAATTGATGAATTATATTTACAAAAAAAAAAAAAAAAACAAAAAAAAACTATATAGTTAATTCATAATTTGAGCTTGTTAATCGTAATTTCGTCATACTCGATATATTTCCTTTATTCAAACAAACTACATCTTCATTGATATTCATATTTTCATGTTCCTTATTCCTATGAGAGATACTGTGTACCATAGATGTTCAATTAACCAAGCTAATTAGGATGTAGACCACTCGTGGTTAGATGAAAGCACGATATCGAGATTGCCGATAAGGACTTTGATGGATTCCCATGAGGATTAGTTCTGGTACTCCTTGATAATGCGATGTTTACACGCGATCTCATCGAGAAACTAAATAACCATACATTAGACTTTTTTTTTCTTTTTTTTCAATATAATTAACAATTATTATACTTAATATTGAAAGAACAAAAAATATTCATGCTTTCTCTCTAATTTTTCATGGTTTTTTTTTTTATTTTTTTTTTTCAAACGAACCCGATCGAAACGGACTAGTTCCGTAGTTTGATTTCGATTCGACTGCCAATCGTGACCCAATATTTGACTTTTTCGTTCATGTAACGAACTGAATTGACTATTTAATTTTCACGAACCTTTATTAAAGTCAGATAAAACGTTTTGCAATTACGAAGACAATTTTTTGTTTTGTTTTTTTGTCGAACTAAATATTATCCAAATTTTTATGATAAGTAGTCAATTTCATTTCTTTCATTTGCCGTAAATAATAATTCATTGTGAACGTTGCTTTATTATTCTTTTTCTATTCCTTTTTTTAATTAATTCATTTATTTATTTATTTATTTATTATAGATTATTGTAATCTTATTAATCTAATGCAACTCGCGAGTTTTCAGTCGTCACGGACGAAATGTTCGTGAAATGAAATTCGCGATGGGAAATCATCATTTGAAAGTAAGTAACTTCGGTACGTTGCTAAGAACGTTGCATAAATCCGTTTCAGTTGAGAGAAAACTGAGAGAATTAGGGGTGGGGAGGAGGAGTGGGGAAGAAGGGGCGAGGATTGGAAGAGAGAAAGAACAAAAAAAAAAACAAACAAAAAAAAAGAAAGAGAAAAAGGTATGAAGAAAAGAAAACGATAAGAGAAGAATTTACGAACATTCGAAACTCGTGATGTTATTTCAAAGTGATATGTATAATACATACATACATACATACATACATACATACATATGTAAGATGTGCTTTCTTATAATACTTCTTTTTGAACTTTGATATTTCGATAAAAACTGATTATGGTTTATATAAGGATTACATTGAAATTTGTTTTGTAATGTTTTATTATATGATGATTGATCATTTGAACATCAAAAATCGATTCAAACTTCTCAAGATTGATCATTTCAATGTATGTATGTATTATTCAATTCATTTTACATGTATATATAAATTTTATTATGTTGTTGGTACCCAATGAACTCTGAAATAAATAAAAAAAAAAAAAATTCGATTAAGATCGGTTTTTTTTTTATTTTATTTCATTTATTTGATTTATTTTGCATGGTTTTTGTTCAACTTAGAATATAGGATAATTTTATTTTATAATTCAGATTTTTTATGATAGTGTTTTTGTTTGTGTTTCATTGCTAATTTGAGGATTTATTATTTTGAGATTCATTTAAGTCTTCTAGATTCTGTAAATTGACAATAGATGGTGTTGCATTAGATATTCAATTATTTCAATTTATATAAGACATAAGTTACTTAGGTTTCTAGGTACTGTATATTGTCAATAGTTGGCGATGTATTATAATTGAATTTCGATATATTCACGTCGTACATTTTTCTTTTTTTTTTTTTTAATTTTTCTATGACATAATTAACCGTACTTTTTATATTTTTTTCGTGGTATTATTATTTTATGCATGTAATTGTAATTGTGATATTATTTTATATGTGTTATTAATTAATTTAGTAAATAATTTAGAATTATATTAAACCGAGGTTTTTTTTTTTTATAACAAAGCTACTGCGAGTATTAATTTTACATGAATCATTTAATTTGTATTATTTATACATGTATTGATTACATGTATTGATTGATTACATGTACGTGTAATCATATATGATGTATTAATACATTATAAGTAATACATGTATTAATTATACAATGCTTTGTATAAATCATAAAGTATATATATATATATATTCATGAAAATTATTTTTTTTTGACGACAATGAATTTTGAATTTATTTTCAGTAACTGTTAAAACGTACATCGTAACTTGATTCAATTTTATATATAAAAAAAATTAAAAAAAAACATTTAGTATTCAGGTTATTTTCAGAGATAATAACTGACCCAAATGTATAACAAATGATAGAGGAAATAGAAAGTACTTCTTTTTTTTTTGTAGACGTGTACATTGTTTTAAAGATCGATAGATCAAAGTGATGTGTGTGTTAGGAAGAGAATAGATCGTGAATTACACGTGTATCGTATGTTTTGCAAGTGTGACAGTGGGTCAAGTTCGCGGTGAATGGCCGGAGAGGCCTGAAAGACCGGAGACGATACGACTACGTTCAAAGTTGTTCTCCTCGTTAAAGTAAGGAAGAGAAGAAGAACAGTTTTTTCTTGTCATTTCTACAAGATCTATCATTTATTCGATCAATCTTTTTTTTTTTATACATATTATCAGGTGTACAAATAAATATTCATCATTCATCATTCATTTTTGTTCTCCGAAAATGTCTAAATTTGTTGCAAATAAGCATCATTTGTCGCAACTTTTAATTTACTTCTTCTTTAATTGAAAACAAATCTGAAGCTGAGTCGCATCGATTGCTTGTAAAAGCATATGATAATTGGAAAACCATAACAGAATAATATAATATATAATGTATGTTATGTGACTCACAATCAGTCCGATACACACGTCTTTAAGTCAACGAATTATCTTATACAGCCATCTGTTAGAATCTTATCGAACTAACAGAGACAATCATGACTCTTTGTTAATAAACAAATAATTCGCGATTAATAAAATAATATTGCGATTATAAATTGAGATATAAATAGTTCTATCTTTCAAGTTGGATGAAAGTGCACAAGGTGTGCAAAATTTGATTAATATCGTTTGAGTAGTTTAGGAGTCCATTGCGAACAAACAACGTGACACGTAATTTATATATATTAATATGAGAATTCAAATATATCATATAGTTGAAAAACCATAACGGGGTTACACATCTCTACTAATTGTAAGTAATAAAAAGATTATTGAGAATTGACGATGGTAGAATGATAGCAGGGACATTAGATCAATTTACCAAACGTCCGGTCTAACCATAGGGTCGTGTAATCACTTGAATATTACATGCTTTAAGTGAGAGAACTTGTCGTGAGTGGTTTTAAAAGTTTTAAACACGGTGACTTTGACGTAAAAGACAAAGATCGCAGTGGAAGGACCGAAAAATGTACGAAAACAGGAGTGTCATGTATTACGAGTTGCTCAAATCCGAGCGAAACCTTTATTGGAGTTCTCTATCGAACACACTTAATGAGATTGAGCCGAGTTCTGAAGGAAAAACGCACTAATTACTACTCCAGACACGACAAAATTATTCTCCTTCATGATAATGCTCGTCCACATGTTGTAGTTCCGGTCAAAAACTATTTAAAAACACCTGATTGGGAAGTGTCACCCTACCCACTGTATTCACCAGACATTGCGCTGTCCGACTATCATTTATTGTGATCGATGGCACATGGTCTGTCTGAGCAGAACTTTGTATCATATAAAGATACTATAAATTAGGTTGATTCGTGGATAACCTCAAAAGATGAAAGTGTTCATCAGAATGTTGCCTGAGAAATGGGCAAAAGTAGTTGCTTGTGATGAACAATAGTTCGAATTAATGTAATGTACCGTTCTGTTAAAATAAATTTGGCGAAAATTTATTTGTATACCTAAAAACAATTTTATATTAACCAGTTAATTGTGGTACTCCGTTTTGAAAGTGTACACCGTTGTGTGTCGTACAAATTGACTGACGACGAGTATATTCGTCAAGCACAGAGTCATTTTCACCGTTTAAATATAAAATATATGTAATGTACCGTTTTGTCACAATAAATTCGACGTAAATTTATTTTTACACCTAATAACATTAATCATTGTGATAATTATTTTGTTTCATGTACAATAATTAATGTTTTGTAAAATCCCTTGTCCTTAGGTCAGTTTTCAATAAGTGTATTCGTATTTATATATATATATTCTGTTTTCATCAGACTAATACTATCATACCAATTCAATTGCAATGTAAACTTGAAGATGAAAACAGTATAATTTTTTATTCGTTTGACTGGAAAAAAAAAAAAAAAAAATAGAAACAAGAACATAATATAACACCAACGTTGAGAAAACATATTAACGAATCGTGAATTTCACGTGAGTTTTATTGCACAACTGTGAAATAGGAAGCTTCCGTTAAAATGTCATTTCCTTTGGTATAATGCAAGAAAAGGAGAGAGAGAGAGTGTGTGAGAGAGAGAGAGAGACATTTGTAAACAGTAATGAATGTAAAATAACATAGGTAGTTCGGACGTTGTAACTCTTTTCTCAGCTAGTTTTACTATTACTTTTAACAAAAGGACAGAAATACATTGTCTTGTTTAATCGTATCTGTGGAAACTGACATTTTCTTAGATCTTAGTCGTATATGTGTGAGTACACATTACGTATATATATATATATATCGTTGTCTCTTGCAACTTTGAAATGAAAAGAAAGGAAGAGAAAGATGGGGAGTAAAAGAAGAGAAAATAAAAACGAGAAAGAAACAAAGTAGAACAAGTAGGAACGAAGGAACGAACGAACGAAGGAACGAACGAACGAACGAACGTTTCTCGTGAGAACGGAACGTTTGAAGGAAGAAGAAGAAGAATAAGAAGAAGAAGAAGAAGAAGAAGAAGAAGGGTCGTGCTGAATTACGATGGCTCTTGATAAATCGCTCGTTTAAAGTTTAGACGAAGTTTAGAGCGAGTATTAGGTTAACGGTAAAGTTTCCTTGTGCGAACTTTCGGACCCTTCACTGAGAAATTTTCCTTCACTGTTATAAACAGAACGTATATATATATATATATGTGTATGTCGTTGAATGAATTCTCAACAGATCGAGATGACATTTACTTGCATTACTTTTCATATTATTCAATAATGTAATGTTTAATATTGTTATTATCATTGAAACTATGTAATTTATCAAAGTATTATGATCATTTTTAATTTAAACATGCGATTGAATTCTTAGTCAATTTGAGATACATGCATCAAATTTAATTATATTGTAAATATTAACATTTTACATGTAATTATTATATTTACATGAATAAAATTTGATTGTATGATTATATTTAATTATATATCAAATTTAATTATAATGTAAATTAGTAAGAGTTTATTATAATAATTATTATTAATAATATTATTAATATATATATATGAAATATTAAATTAATTATATTATTAAAAATATTAAAATATAAATAAATTTGATTATAATATAAACATATAAGAAATTAAGTTTAATTATTTTATTAAAATTAATATTAAAAAAAATTATTAATAATTGATTATAATAATAATTATAATTAATATTATTAATATATGAAATATTAATTTAATTATATTATTAAAAATATTAAAATATAAATAAATTTGATTATAATATAAATATATAAGAAATTAAATTTAATTATTTTATTAAAAGTAATATTAAAAAAAAAAATTGTATAAATTATTAATAATTTATTATATTATAATATAATTATTATTATTAATAAAATAATTATCAATAATTTATGATATAATTAAATTTATATATATATATATTTTTTAAGGATAATTAATATTTTATTTCGTGGTAATAAAAAGAAATTAATGACAATTGTATGTTTTGATATTGACCGACAAATTTTTGTTGTAATAACTTCCTTCCGTCATTATTTCGCACGAATTCATTGACTCTTTCCGGTAACAGGTAAATGCATCCCGTTCTCATTACTCGAACTACTTTCTACGGCAAGATCGAGGATACATATAACAGTCTAGATCATTCCCTACGTTTCACCATCAACGATTCTTTTAAAGATCATTGACCTCAAACTGGTATAATACGAAGACTATAACAGTTCATTTGTTGTGATGAGAATGAAAATTTGAAAAACAGGTTGGTAAAACTCGACAAATTTGTCATAAGAGAAATCACAAATTTCGTATGATGATCGTAATTAATTTGTCTCATGAAAAATTATAATTTTTCTATGTTGAACATAGTAATTGAAAATAATTTTGAAAGAACTGTAAATGAAATTTAACATTGTGAATTTTTATAATATTTTTCTATATACAAAATTGAGGATCATATTGTTGTTGGTTTTCAATGAATTTCGAAATTACTCAATCGATTTTAATGAAATTTGTTTTATTTTATGTATTTTTTTTTCAACTTAGTACACAGGTTAGATTTTATCGCGTTTATTTTGTATTTTTTATCGCTAATTTAAAGATTGATTATTATTTAGAGGTTATCTAGGTATTTAAGTACTGTAAATTTTCAAAAGATGGTGCATTACAATTCAATTATTTGACTATATTCACGTCGTACGTTTTTTTTCAGATTTTTATATGAAATAACTAACCTTACTGTTTATATTTTTTATGGTATTATTATTTTATATATTCTATTCTAATCGTAGTATTATTTTGTATGTTATTAAGTTGGTTTTCAATGAATTTCGAAATTACTCAATCGATTTTAATGAAATTTGTTTTATTTTATGTATTTTT
>NW_015149065.1:534736-545225 GCF_001465965.1 Polistes dominula | reverse complement strand
TTATAATTTGAATTTGTACGTTATTTTTATATTTGTATTTTACGTTTGTAATAATTATTATAGGATATTTATTATAATAATATAGTACATTTTATATTATAAATTATATGATAAAATATATATTATTTAAATTAAAATATAAAAATTGTACACGTTGAGTTAAACCTAACGTCTTTTGGCGCCATTTGTTTCATTTTTATAATTTGAATTTGTACGTTATTTTTATATTTGTATTTTACATTTGTAATAATTATTATAGGATATTTATTATAAAAATATTGAACAATTTTTAACATTTAAATCTAAAATGAATGGTTTAAAAAAAAAAAAAGTAGGTTTAGGATAATTGGAACGTTAAATCGTTGAATTTGAAAGAGGTCAAACTTAAAGGATCGTTAAAAATTTGTCTAATTTTCTCGCTGAGGCGGTCTTAGAATCCAAAATCGTCGTCGTTAGAACGAAAAAGAAAATTGTTTTCTGTGGATCGAGAGAAGAAGAAGAAGAAGAAGAAGAAGAAGAAACGAGTAAGAAGGAACCGAGTCGTGTGTTTTCGGAATTGGTGTCTGTTTAGAGTGCTTGGGCATAAGAGTTATGGTCGCTAATCCGGGAAGGCTTGCGTGCTTTGGGGCGAGCTGATGTATCGCCCAACGACAGCGTTTCGAGGATTCTTGCCCCCGAACAACCGAAAATCCTCTTCCACACGCATTTAGTTCGCATTTAGATGAACAGATTCAAGTCAATTTACTACCAACTTTCTTAACTTGCTACTTTAAGATATCAATTTACCATTTGGAATTTATATATTTGACCTTCGAAAAAGAGTCAAAGAGCTTATCAATTCAATAGAATTATATGAGATTTCTTCGTTGACATTTAAATGTGCTGAATCAAGTCTATTTTATTGATATTTTAACTTGCTATACTTGATGTCATTGATAACTTGAAAATTGTAGGTTTGATTTTAGAAAAAGTAATCAAACCAATTGTATCTGAAATCATTTTTCATAACCTACAAATTGTCCATTGATTATTTATTATATTAAATATTTGTTTTATTATATAAAATATGTATATTAATATATAGAATATAATATTACATAAAATTTAATAAAATATATACAAATAATAAAATAAAATCTAAATAAATTTGTTTTATTAAAAAAAAAATATTTATATTCTTATTTATTAGAAACATTATAATAATATTTATATAATTATAATAAAATAATAACAACACAAATTATATAATATTACAATAAACAATATAGTATATTAGAAACTATATAATAAATAATAATAAATTATAATATAACTTAACTTAGAATTGAATTTTTACTATTTAAAGGTTAATCTTGATCTCTAGGTACTGTAAATATTCAATAGATGGCGTTGCATTACAATTCAATTATTTCAGGGTTTTTTTGTTCAGATTTACATATACGCAGCTAGCTCAAATTTTCACATCAGAAAAAAACATTTGGAAACTCTTGTAACCGAAGTGATGATGATGCAAAACTTTTCTTTTTTTTTTTTTTTTTTTAGATGTGTGTGTAATTAACGAAATAATTGTAAATTATATTAAATGAAAGTTTTCTAACAAAATCACAGCAACGCGCATTGTATCAAAGTATCCTAGTTTCTTTTTTTTTATATTATTCTAAATAATTATCTTCAATATTTTTTATAAAATATTACAATCTATAATAATAGTATTGAAGATCATTTGTAGAACTTTTAAAAAAGATTTGCGCATTTACAAAAGTATGAATCAAACGGATATCATTACGATTAATTCTTGATATAATCGAGAATATCGAAGTTACGTTGGTATAGTATTTCATCTTCTTATGAATGTTGCTCGGTCATGGGTTAATCATAAGAAGTATAATTTATCTCAAATTCTCTTCTCACTCCTTCTCATTATTTCTTTCTGTCTCTCTCTCTCTCTCTCTANGTGCTACCTAAGTAATCAGTAGAATAATTGATTTCTACACTTTATCGTGTTATCATATATATAGGATGTATTTATTTGAAAAATGAAGAATATTAGAGCATATAAGTCATTTGTATAATCATGACTCTTATTAGTCACGCTTCGAAGCATGCTCGAACGTTCCCCGGTTGCCTTTTATCGCTTCGTATATCGGATATCTCGTACTAAACATCAACTTGGTGCCCGCATCGGATGTCAGAGACAAGTTCCGTTTAAACGGTCCAATTGTTCTTTGACTATACAACACACGGGGTTTGTATATGTTACAACAAGATTTCTTAGAATCTCGATCGAAGGAGAACGTAGAAAATTCACGTATCTTTTTTTCTTTTCTCTCTTTTATTATTATTATTATTCTTTTTCTTTTTTTTTGTTTTCTTTTAAATATACTTATTTATTTTTTGTTTCGATTTATCGATCCATCAATCTCCTCTTTCAAGCTCGATCGTTTTACTTATATACGTTGACTAAAATCTTATTCTGTATAATTTTGTATATATAGAAAAATTCAGTGTCACATTGTGTTGGTTTATGAATGAACTTAAAAACTACTGAACCGATCTTAAGAAATTTCTTGTATATTTTGTATTTTGTGTGATTTTCTCTCTTTCCATATTTTTTTTTTTTTTTTATTTCTTATTTGCTAATTTAAGGATTTATTATATAAAGGTTAACTAGATTTCCAGGTTTTGTAAATATTCAATAGATGGTACTGTATTACAATTCAATTATTTCGATATATGTATATATAGAGTCAAGTTAATATAGTTTATTATATACTATATATATAATAATATATTATAGTATACTATAATAGTATAATATACGTATATATATATTTAAAAAAATCTAAATTAAATTTACGACAAAATTAACATCAAACAATTTAACAACAAATTTAATTTTATATAATTTTAAATATATAACAAGTTATATAAATAAATAATAGTCATTAACAGTTGTTCCAGTTATAACACACATGTTGTGTGAGCGGCCATTAAAGTGTTAATAAATCCTATATTAGTGTAAATTATTAATATTTATTTTAATATTAATTTTATAATAATTATAAACTTAATATACTATATATTTATTATATAATATTATAATTAATTATATAGTATATTATAATTAATTAATAAATAATAATAAATTATAATATAACTTAACTTAGAATTGATTTACTATTTAAAGGTTATCTACGTCTCTACTTACTGTAATTTTTCAATAGATGGCTCTATAACACAATTCAATTATTCAGATATATTTAAGTCATACATTTTTTACAGATTTACATATTACATAACCTTACTTCTTATATTTTTTTTTATATTATCATTTATTTTATATTGTTTTAATTCTAAATTGAATTCCCATAAATTATTAGTGAATATTAATTCACATCAATACTTAACTGAAACCATTTATAATATACAGTTTTATGTTCTTCTTGTATAAACTAATTAAACAGAATGACACTATTTTGATTATTATATATTAAATATGTTTGATTATATTTTAAAATGACTTTAACTATCGTGCCAAAAGGTTAAAAGTCGAATTATTCGAAAGGATAAAAGAAGAAAAGGATATGTAACTTGATAATACAGTCTAATCGTTTAGGTCAAAGGGAGAAATATGCGATGACGATAATTTTATCTACAACTAAGAACCGATAATAAAACTTACTTCTTTGATTAACCGTGCCAATGAAAATGCAACTAACTAAGAATGTAATCAACGAAGAAACTCATGAGAAATTTGATCTCTCTCTTTTTTTTTCTTTTTTCTACCATTTCATGATTATCGATTGATGAACACTCATCATCCAATTATATCGATCGCATCACAAATGAAAAAAAAAAAGAAAAGAAAAAAAAAACAAAGAGAAGTATACGAAAACGATCGAGTGTTATGACAACGAACGGTCACTTTATCCAAGTTTAGAAAACAATGTTTCATCCTCGGTCATCTAACTAGAACGATACGACCGGTCATATCCGTATACGGGAGAAACGGAATACCATTTCGATAGTATTGAGTTAGGAAGATCTTGTTTTCATCCTATCATAGAATAGTATTGATGGAGACACGTGTTCGTAACCCATTTCCAGAGGCCATCATCAAACCATAGACATTGAATTATCTGATATCTTTCGTATTCGAAACATTCGTGTAATTAATATCCCTTCAGACGATTCATCTAAATCCTTTAATGAAGATTATATAGTTCATTTATAACATAAGAACTAAATTATTACTATTAATATATATAATGTAATTAATTATAGGTTAACTAGGTCTTTAGGTATATATACCTATAATATAATTAATATATATATATATAAAATGTAATATTATATAAATAATACAATATAATACAAAATAATTATATTACAATATTACAAATTAATATAAATATTATTACTATATATATATAGTAAATATATAATATATTATATAATATTATTTTATAAAATTATAATATAATAATAATATAAATATTTATATAATTCCTATTATTGTTTAACAAAAATATAAAATAATAATTCAATAATATATTAATATATTAATTATATTAACCTTTGCTTACCACCTTTCCTGGAGTAACACGCTTACCACACCCACGGACGAGATAAATCGTTATAAAAAAAAAACTATTGCATAGATTTACTTCAACATTTTTTTTTAAACTTCTTTAATACTTACTTAAAAAGACTATATAGGTTTTATAGTTTTAAATTAAATTTAAATATGTTGAAAAAATTATCAAAGTTGAACAATTGAGAAAAATGACTCAAGTTGCAAAAAAGGTCGTCTGGGTTCTTTGGGCCAAGTGTGGTAAGCAAAGGTTAATTTATTTAATGAATATATAATTAATATTAATTATTATTATTTTTATATATATATAGTATAATAAGTTATCGTTGAAAGATTAGAATTAATCAATGTCAAAATACGCATGATTCAATGGTCAACATTGTGCCAAATGTGTCACTGAAAAAGATCCAATTTATTTAGGGTTTATTCTCTTATGTCTACATTTTTTTGGACACCCATCAAACGATCATGTGAATAAAAGAAACTTGTAATCAGACATTTTTTTGTCTTATTCAATTCTTTTTGTAACATGTAAGTAACACAAGTTACATTTTAATGTATAATACGTGTGTGTATATAATTCGTACTCTATCTCATGTTTATATTACATGATTCATATGCAATTATGAGATTTCTAGTAATTAGTAGTAATAGGAGTATCATACGATGCTATTTGTTCCGGTATTGGATATTAGCTTGACAATGAATAGGATTCGGTGTAATATTCTAAAAGATACAATAATATCCTAGATATATGATGTTTAGTTTACATTTCTAATTGAATTATAAAACATTTGGAATATATTTTACTTAAGAAATTGAAATTTCATTATAATCAATTAATGGAAGTACACATTAATTCAGTCCGTTTTCAAAAATGACTTTAAAAGCATTCAATTTTGATGCTGTGGTTTTAAACAGATTGAACATCTGCTGATAACATCCAATTTGTATTGTTTTGAATTTCATACAAAACGTTTTTTTGTTACGCTGTTGACAATTTCCGATTTTGATGATAACTAAACAGCATTTGTGGGAAGTTTTAATTGTTTTGTTTTAATTGGAAACAAAAGTGCAGCTGAAGTTCATCGTATGCTTGTGAAAGTTTACAGTGACAATGATCTAACTGACAAGTCATGTAGAGAATAGTTTGGACACTTCAAAAGTGGTGATTTCAGGGTTGAAGATAGACCTTGCTCGGGACAGGCAAAAAAAATTCGTAGACGATGAATTACAGGACTTACTCGATGAAGATCCGAGTTAAATGCAAGACGAGTTTTGCACTTACGTTGGGGTTGACCCAAAAAACAGTGTCTGTACGTTTAAAATCTATGGGCATTACGAGAAAACGGATGGAATATAAGAACAGACATGACAAAGTTATTCTTTTGTATGACAACGCTCGGCCTCACGTTGCAAAAGTTGTCAAAAAATATTTAGAAACGATCAAATGGGATATCATACCGCACCCGCCATATTCTCCGGACATTGCTTCTTTTGACTACTGACTGTTTTGACGGATGTGAAACAATTTGGCAGGTCATCACTTCACTTCTTTCGAAGAAATCAAAAATTGGCTTCAAAATTGCATCGTCTCAAAAGACGAGAAGTTTTAGAGACTTATCAGAATGATAAGTCAAGTTGATAAGTTAAGTAAGATAATGATAAGTCAAAAGACTTATCAGAATGAATTGATTGATCAATCAATTGAAATGTGTGTTATTGATAAATATGACGAATGTGTGAAGCTGGGAAAAGAAAGGTTGGTCAGTCATCTTGGTTTGCAGAAAACGACGACATTCGCATTCCTGAAATGCTGCGAGTTCCACGAGGAATCGGCATCCGGTGCCGATAAGCGAAATACAATACTTAATGACATCACCCTATGAAATGGCAGAGACCTCCATCTGACAGGAGCTAACTACCAAAACGATCGGTGTATTATCTTATTCTTCGAACGAGGATTACTTTACTTTTTCATTTATAATATATTTTTTTCTTTGTAAGAAAATCGGTCATATTTAAAAAAAAAAAAAAAAAAACACCTCGTGCCACAAACCGTGAACTCATTTCGCGTTACACAAAAATTTCAACAATCTTAACGCAACATTTACTGACGTGGAATTTTTATATATATATGTTATTTTTTATTCGTACAAGGACAATGATCACGAAACGTCCGTTGCAATAACGATTACGAAATTGCAAATTTTACAAAAGTTGTTGACTACTCTTAGGTTACTGAGAACAGTGTATGAATTTAAATTGGATTTTTAAATGAATAAGATTAAATCAATTTAAGATTTAATTTTTAATTTCATTTTTTTTTTTTTTTTTTAGTTTTATAGAACACATAAAATAATATAACAATTGCAATGGGATAGATAAAATAATGATACACGAAAAAATATAAAAAGCAAGGTTAGGTTATACGTAAATCTGGAAATAATTGAAACAATTGAATTGTAATACAGCGTCATCTATTGAAAATTTACAGAACTTAGAGACTTAGATAACGTATATGTAATAAATTCTTAAATTAGCAATAAAAAATACAAAAAATAATCGAAATAAATATTATCCTATATTCTAAGTTGAACAAAATGACACAAAATAAAACACAATTTCATTAATTTCAAAATTTAATTAATAAATTCCGTAATTTCGATGAAGTTCATTGTAAATCAACAATGTGACACTGAATTTTAATATACAAAGAAATAATATTTCTTTTTTCTTTTTTTTTTTTCGTACAAGGACAATATATATGTATATATTCGCGTTAACGTGGTTTGCAACAACGATTACAAAATTGCAAATCTTACAACAAATTGTTGACTACTTTTCAATTATTCAGAATAATGTATGAAATAATAATTGAATTGTTAAATGAACACAAAATTGAAAACATTAAAGATTGAATTCTTAATTTCATTTTTTTGTAGTTTCGATAATATACTTCTTATTAATAATATTATTAATAATACTAATAATAAAAATCATCATCATCATCATCATTACGGAGAATTCGTATTCTCGTTCTGTCACATCGTTTCTGTTTCATTTTTCTTCGTAACTAATATACGCAGCTGCGAAAGTTTAACAAAACAATCGATGGCACGTGCAACCTGCACCCAAGTAAAGAGGAGTAAAACGCATGCACAAGAAACGACTACGAGGGGTTGTTGTTACAGTAATTTAAGAGGGTTATTCGGGGGTTTTGCACAGCTAATCAAGAGAAGAAACAGATATCGAGTAGCAAAACGAGAAAGACTACTACTACTATTACTACTACTTCTACTCGCGTGCTATTTTTCATCGCCATTTTGATATGCGTCAACGGCACGTGACTTTTTATCAAGATAATTCTAATTAACCATTGAATCTGTCGAAAAATATAATATATACATCAACTTGATATGTATCTGACGATCGTCAGGGTTGCGTCAAGGTTAAACGATTCAACCTTTATTTTTATTCATGGCCACCATTAGGGTGATGATAAAAAGGTGAATTTCTTTTTTTTTGTTTTCTTCAAGAAAAATACTGCATGGAATGTTTTCATTTTTTTAAGGAGACATGAGTAATGAATATATGATCAAATTTTGGGACTAAAAAAATTGAAAATTAAGCGAATTATTCGCAATCTTTCAAGTCCCCTCCACTGCTGCAGTTATGGCAACCTTTACAGTGCATGAAATCAAAAAGACCAAAAAGTTGATTAAATTAGAAGCAATTTCCCGTACCATGAACCTCGGTCGAAAATTGAAATTGAACAAAATGATGGAGTTTGAAAAAAAAAACGTTTCAAATTTCGCGCCAAAATTTGATGATTTTTGGGCCCTGTCAAAATTACATTTTTTCATTCGATCGAACAACTGGACGATTCATGCTATGCAGAAATGTATATAAAAGAAGTTGCAACAAGAATCAAATCGATCGGATGATTTGTCTTCGAGTTGTAACTGCAACAAATTTTGGAAAATGTATTTAGGAGGACCAAAAAGTAATGTCGTTACTACGCACGTCAAATTTTGATATTAATATTTCAATCAAAAAAAAAAACCGATTGATGATTTTTATCGTTACGATATTAAAAAAAATTTGCATACCAGATAGAAAAAGGTTTAGTTGACACAACGTGATTAATTAATTTAATATAAATAATTATAATGATTGATTAATAATAAAAACGTTTTTGTTTGCAAAAATTTAATCGTTCGAATTTTGAGGTTAAAAAGCGACATTATTTTCCTGTCCACTTAATAGTTTCGAGAAAAATGCGTTTTACAGTTTAAGTTAGTGATTTGAATCGTTGTAAATGAAGAAATATTAGACAACTGTAATTCAAAAAGTACTTGAATTGAATCATTTAGTACAAAATGATTCCAAATCCTTCGTAAATGGAAAACCATTTGAAAATATTTCAATTTGTTTTATACATTTTGACAATCACCGGTATATACCGTCGTAAATAATCAAAGTTTATGAGAATAAAAAAAGAAACAGAAAAAATGTCAGAGAAATTCCGAGATTTGTGGCAAAGAGGGTCATCTGTACGACGATAGTTCATCTCCCGGTATCTTTTGTATGAGCCAATCATCGGCCGGTATCTCGACCTCGAAGACGTTGTCGCAGTTCGCCTTTTTCTTTTTCTTCTCTTTTTTTTATGATGGGCGCAGAAATACACCAAAAAAAAAATAAAGAAAAAATCATCGGATTTTAATCAATCTCATAAATGTTTGACAAATATTTTGATTTGTCATTTATCAATGACCAATAAAAAAAAAAAATCATTTATTATAAAATATCAATCTCCCCCCTCCCCTCCTCCCCTCCCCCTGTTAACCGGAGAATTCCCTTTTTAATTGTGCAGCTGTTTTTTTGTTTTTTTTTTTTATTAATTATTTATTACTTTTTTTTATATATATATTTATTTATTTATAATTTATTGTTTATTATTATTAATGTTTAAAATAAATGAAAAGACTATAAAATGTGTTTGTGTGTGTGTGTGTATGTAAATTTTTTTGTTCCATTATATGTATAAAATACGTAGAATACGTTTGACGTATTTATACGTCCCACCTAATTAACAGATTATGGAACGATGAATTTGTAAAACAAAACAAAACAAAACAAAAAAAATAAAAATTGTATAAAAATAAAAATAAAAAAATAAAAAAATGTAGTAAAGTATAAACAACAATTTGTTTTGCAATTGGATATATAAATCATCTTCATATATATTTAAACATTTATTTGTATGATTTTATTTATCAATGATTTGTTCTTGTTCCCCAAAAAATTTGAAGAAATGCGAACATTTACGATACCAAAAGGCCTCGAAACGTGATCGATAAATATATATATATATGTATGTATGTATGTGTATATGTGTGTGTACGTGTAAGAATTATATATACATATATATATCCTTTTTCTTCCTCCCTTTTTATCTTTATCGTTGTTATCAGTGTTTACTATAGCGCATACGCAGCGGGAGCGTTGTTTTGCACTCGAGCATTGTACGAGTTTCTCCATTCGTTAAATGATGATCGATCATTGGTGGTAGTGATTATCCATTTTTGTTACTTACAATTAATAAATGATTTCAATTTAATTAACAACATTAGATTTTATTATATGATCAGTTTAAAGTAATCAAATGTTAATGTTTCATATAAGAAACATGTTTCTCTTCTAAGAATGTTTCGTATGTTTCGTATGTTTCGTATAAGAAACGTGTTTCATCTAAGATACCGTTTCGTATAAGAAAATAAACAATAAATTATATTTCTAAATGATGAAAAATGAATCATTAATTAATTGATAGTATCCTGTGTGTTGTTGACATAACCTCTTCAGAGAGAATTTTTTATGTTTCGTATAAGA
>NW_015149065.1:494578-509773 GCF_001465965.1 Polistes dominula | reverse complement strand
GCGAGACAGAAACGATTACTACGCTGGTCATATTTCATGATTTCTTTTTCTTTTTCTTTTTCTTTTTCTTTTTTTTTTTTCTATACTATTCGTGAACTTATAATACAATATGTTATTTAATATCTTAAATAGGGAAGTTTAAACGGTTTAACTACCATTTATAAAATAAAAATATACAAATAAAACAAAAATATAATAATCATTTCCTTTTTTTTTTTTCTTTATCAGTCATTTTTGTTCTATATCAATTAAGATCACGATCGGAGCAAAATATGATAAGTGAAAAATGCGAGGCTTGCAAATAATAATAAAAAAAAAAAAAAAAGAAAATAATACGGTGTTTTCGATAAAGCACGCTCAACGTTAGCACACGTTAAATACGTGAAGTATAAATGCGGAGTCGAAGGAAAGAGGAGAACATTATAACAGTCATAGTTTTTGAAGGGAGTCATAAATTAAGGCGCACGCCAACGTGTATCAAGCTTTCGTCTTAAATCTGACAGCTTTATGCTTCGTTGCATTAGAGGAATTAATTGTTTAGGTTAAAGTGATCGACTGCCGAACAATATTGCCTTTCATATGAACGATATCGATCTTGAAGCGTCGATTTATTACAAAATACGAAGTCCCCTTACTTTAAATGGAATCTTTTAAAAAGGGGAACGATATTATTAGAACGATTTCTTCATTCTTTATTTATTTATTCATTAAGATTAGAGGAATTATGTTACTTATCTAAAATATCAAACACGATATTATATATATATGTGTTTATAAAAAGTTGGATTATAATGATAACGATTAACACGTTGAGCGCCATGCCCATTTTTAAGGAAACTCCCGTCAGGCCACGTGCGCTGCTTAGATGTACATATGTTATAAGCTGTCAGTCATTTATGACTGACGTGGCCTAAACGTAAAGTCTAGTGTCACTCACCGATGACTGACGTGGCGTTCAACCTGTTAAATATTGAAACTTAGTAAAGAATATTTAAAGATTTTGAATTTTATTTGAACGATGACGCCATCTCATGGTTATTATTTTGTCGGTAACTATTTTACATCGACAGTCGATAAAACAGGTTCACATTTTAATATAATAAACTTATCTTAATTATAACTTCTACCAGGTACTTTAAACCATGCATTTTTTATACTACAATATAAACTGTTTTATCGACCGTCGATATAATGAAACCTAATTATGTTATCGACATAGTAACCGTAAAATGGCGTCAGTGTTTACATTGTCATTTGTAGATCAACAGTAGATAGAAATGTCTTATATAATATTTTTACAAAGAATTGAGTAGAAAATAATTACTTATATTTTAAAGAATATTTTTTTGATTATTGTAAAACAGTGTCATATTCATAAGTTCATATATTTTAATATTTACAATTATTTAAATATATTTAGAATACATATAACCTAATTTTGTCTCAAGTGCGTATTAAGTTTGTTGTGTTTAGTTGTTCTATTGAACAATACACTGACTGAAGCAATCTTTTTAAAAATCTGCTATCAAAGCACAAGATTAGTAACTACGTTAATCGTGTATGTGATTTATACTTTTTCTTTCAATTATACATTATCAATAAATTAAACAATTAAAAAGATGACGTCAGAAAATACAGAAGATTTTGATAATGACAGTGATTTAGAGGAAAATAATGATACAGATGAAGCTTATGGTGTTCGAGATTGTACACTTTTTTTGATTGACACATCTCCTGAAATGTTTCATAAAAATGAAGATGGAGTACCATATTTTGTATCATGTTTAGAGGTATCACACATTTCATTTGATAATTTCACTTAACAAAACATTTTATCATTAAACTGTACAATTAATAATTTCTAAGTATACTCTTAGCCAAAAGTTTTCATGTTTATATATTTTAAAAACCACGTTTTTTTTTTTATCTACTCCCTTTATTTTCTTTTTTTTTTACAGGATTATATTTATATTTTAAAACAAAAATTAGTATGGAACAGACAAGATTGGATGGGTTTGGTACTTTTTGGTACAGAACAATGGGATATGAATCCAGAAATAAAAAACATATTAACTTTACAAAAACTTTCAGTCATTGATATAAACAAATTAAAAGAAGTTGAAAAAATACGTGAGTCAAAAATAATAAGTCTTAATCATTAAATGTTATAAAAAATAACTAGAAGATATGTAACCACATTATAATGTTTCATTAACAACAAACCTATATTCATAATTTTGCTATTGAATATTATTTGTCATTTGAATTATTTATCAAATTATTTCTATAGGAGATTCCAAATGGAAGGATTATGAACAAATGAGTTCGTCTACTTGTTATCCACTGCAAGATGTATTATGGCACGCAGCATTAAATTTTTCATCAATAAATATAACAATGTCAGCACGTAGAGTTATATTATTTACATGTCATGATGTTCCACCATTGACCAATGAAGATGAAAAGCATCGTATCAGAGCTAAAGTATCAACTTATAATAATTTAAATATATTACTTTACGTTGTTGCTTTAGGACTAAAATGGGACGTTGAATTATTTTACAAAGATCTTGAGATGTTATCTAGAAATCTTAATAAAGAAGATTATCAAAGGACTTCTTATAAAGATTTATTGCAACAAGTTAAACGACCATCTAGACATATGGCAAAGTTACCATGGAGACTTGGCAAAGATGTTGTAATAAATGTTGATATATCGAATCTTTGTGTGTAGGTATTTTACTGATATAATAATACATGGTGTGTGTCTAAAAAGTATAATTAATGGTCTCATTCTCAAAGGAAACAAGAGTTACCAACAAAATACCTTTACTGGCTTTCAAAGTAATTCGCCACATCTGACGTCGGTTGTTCAGCTGTTGGAAATTGTCAGTAAACGCTTCTTGTGGAATTACTCGAAGCACTGCGGTCTCCAAAATCCCCACTCCCACTTAGGAACCCCAAAATCGTTGCGAAGGATAAGCCTTTCAGGACTAATTTAGGCTGAGGAAACAGAAAGAAGTCTACTGGCGCCAAATCTGGACAATAAAGAGAGTGTGCAACCAGTGCAGCCTTGTAAGCACCGTGACCTTGTATCTAGGGAGAAAGTTGAACATTTTGCTCCATTTTGAGCTTCATGTTGCAATGACACAAGTTCTGACACTGACCCTGTTTGCTGGGTCGCAGGATTTACCATCGTTTCACTACAGTGAACGATGTTTGTTGACATGTCTTTCAATGTGTATGCACGAGCACCACATCCTTGTTAGTGCACTTTGTAAAATATGGGACCATTCATCGAACTTTTATAGACACACCATGTATTTTGTTGTTCTTGTACATTTTTATATTTCAATCATAATAACTCTTGTTCATGTTTAATAATATTGTATTATTTATAATGTTACAGTAAATCACAAAATATAAAAAGCATAGCAATGGATTCAGAAACTAATGCTCCTTTGGTTTCATACACGTATCTTCGAAGAAAGGAAGATACTGATGTAGAAAAGGTTTGTTTTATGTAGATTTTTTAATACTTTGGGTATATTTGACGAGTTAGACACGTCATCTGTTTATTTGAAAGAAGTTATGGTGGACGAGTCTGACTCGTTATCTGAATGAATTAAGAAATTTGTATAAATATATAAATATTTCTATTTTGTTTGTTTCTTATAATAATAATAATTATAGTTAAGGGGTAATATTATATTAATATTATTATTACTATTATTTTATTTATATTACATTATTATATTATTTTATATTATTATATTATTATATTTATTTTATATACTACTATAATTTATACTTACTATACTTAATATTACTAATATTATTATATATTATATTATATTATTATATATATAGTACTATTATTATATATACTACTACTATTACTTAAAGAAAAACGAGAATAGTATAGAAATATAATAGTAATATATAAATAGTATATAAATAGTATAGTAATATAATAGTATAATAAATATGATATATATATATATATATATAGTAGTATAATAGTAATAATATTTATTTAAATTTTGTAATTGAAATGTTAATTATAATTGCAAAAATATATATTTATATCATCAATATAAATATATTCCAAATGAAATGTATTACATTTGCATCTGTTCTAAAGATAAACAATAATACTGTATATTTTCAGGATGAAGATGACGAAGAGAAGATTATTATGCCATTATTACATGCAGATGTGAGAAAAATGAAAAAATTGGGCAATAAAGAAATATATTTTACATTAGATGAAGTTAAAAGTTTTGAAAATATTTATGAAATGGGAATTGATTTAATTGATGTTGAACCATTGTCTTGTGATCCTATGTATCACTTACATGCACCATATTTTGTTTCTTGTAATAAAAATTGCAGCGAAGGTAATATTATATTAATATTATTATATTACTATTATTTTTTTTATATATTATATTGTTATATTATTATATATACTACTATTATTACTACTATTATTACTACTATTATTACTACTATTATTAATACTTCATCTAAAGCAAAACGAGAATAGTATATTATAATATATATATATACTTATTTTATATTATATAAATTAAATAATAAATAATATAATAATATAATATATAATATAAATTAATTAATTAAATATAATATTAATATATAATATATAATAATATAAATATTATAATATATATATATATATATATATATATATATATATATAATATAAAATAAGTAGTATAACAGTATAATAGAGTATACTATTATTTTATTTATGTTACATTGTTATATTATTATATATACTACTATTATTACTACTATTATTAATACTTTATTTAAAGAAAAACGAGAATAGTATAGTGATATAATAATATAATAGTATAATAAATATAATATATATAATATATAATATAAAATAACCATATATATATAAAGTAGCACAAAATATTGAAAAATATTGAATATATGTGTATTTAATATTAATGTCTAATTAATTATGTCTTATTTATTATTAATATGTCTTTTTAATATTAAATACACGTGTATTCAATTATTCATTATTAATTATGTCTTTTTAATAATAAATACACAGGTATTCAATATTTTTCAATATTTTCTACTACTATTGAAATAATATAGTAATATAATAATAATAACATTTCTTTAATCTTATTTATTAGGTGAAAAATTATTATTTGCTGGTCTATTAAATAAATGTGATCAAAGGAAGCTTAAAATAACATGTAGAGTAACCATAAGACAAAATTCTGGATCATATTTATACAACATGATACCAATGCCCGATGAAGGAGGTTTTTATTTATACAAATTACCATACAATGGTTCGTTTTCACAATTCAATCATAATTTTGTTGTTGTTGTTTTGTTTAAAAATTATATAATTGTTTATTTTACTTGTTTAGAAGAAGTAAATGATTTTAGTGAAGAAATGTATGAACATGCGTATAATGATCAAGACAACAAAGTTCCAATTAATCATGAAGCTGTTGAATTGTTTGAAAAAATGATTAAAAAATCAACTCAAATTTATGATCCGGAAAAGTATCCAAATCCAGCATTGCAAGTCAAATTACAAAGTATAGAAACATTAGCTTTGGATTTGGATGTACGAGATCCACCGGAAGATCTTACACGTGAGTATTGTAATAATAATTAATTAATTATAAATAACAAGTGAAAAAGAAATATTTGTAATGTAATTATTCAGTTCCTGCGGAAGATTTGCTTCAAGAAAGGATTGGCGATTTAACGAAACAAATTAATGAAATATTTATCGACGAGGAAATCGAATTTGAACCAGCAAAGAAAAAATACAAAGATAATAAAAATTCTACTGATAAATCAATCGATGATGTAAATGTTCTTGAAATTATCAAAAGAAATCAGGTTATTTTCTATTATTATTATTATTATTATTATTATTCTACATTATTTACAATATAATAAAATAAAAATATTAATTTGAAAATAATTTCTTTCTTTTATAGTTGGATAAATATAAAGTATCAGATTTACGACAATTTTTGCGCAATGTTAAATTATCAACAGCTGGACGTAAATCTGAACTCATAGAACGACTTACATCATATTATACATAATAATGTAAAACCAAAAACAATTTGTTTACATATTTTTTATTGTATTGTATTTTTAGCACAAAATACGGGTTTTGTTTTGTTTTGTTGTTTTGTTGTTTTTTTTTAACTGTATCGATATAATTTAATCAAATAGTTCAAATTTTACAGTCACTTTTTTTGTTTCTTTCTTTCTTTCTTTTTAACAGAAAAAGTGTTTTACTTTACAATTCAATGCAACAATTTTGCATTTTATTATTATTATTATTATTATTATTATTATTATTATTTGTGTTACATTCCTGTTGATTTATTGAAAATAATGTGTGTTTTTTCTTTTTCTTTTTTATTTTAAGTTATATTTTCATAATTATTATTCTTTCAAGAGTTATGTTCTTATAATAAAAATTATACACACATTTGTTGTAAGACAAATGGCATTATTGATGTAACATCTTATCAAACGTTAATTACTGCAAGGATTTATGGATACCATCAAAGGATATAATTGGAAATATTGAATTCAACATATATTCAGTATTAATATTCTAATCCATACTAATTATAAGCTGATTATCATGAGAAGACCTACAAAGTTTATATACGTTTATATATCTTTATTTTAGATAAAAGATGAATAATGTTATAAATATAATATTTTAATATAACTTTTGTAATATAAAAATTAACAAAAATTATTTATATTTATTTATTAATAAAATAAATATCGAAAATAACAATTTTCTATTATTATTAGGTGGACCGGAAAGTAATATCGTTTCTACAAATGTCAAATTTTGTATATTTTTATCAAAAACCGATTGATTTTTATCAATTTGATATTAAAAATTTGCATACTAGATGAAGAAAGGTTGTGATAACAAAGTTGATTATGTTATTGATTAAAAATATCAATTTGTTAGAAATTTATTCTTTTGAATTTAAGGTTAGAAAGTGACATTACTTTCCGGTCCACCTAATAATACAACTATTGCTATTGTAAATTTGCAAATATCAAAATGATACTTTATATTATTTATAAATGATACATAATTTGATAATTAATCGTATAAAGATAAAAAGATCTTGACAAATTCTAATATCTTATATTATATAATAATATATAAATAAAATTATAAAATGTAAGATTCGCGAAAGCTTCTTAAATTCTTGCGCGTATTTGTCATTGGTCCGTTTCACTAACAGTTTGTCCAATGATAACCAATCAAAAAGAAGATCGTCCATTCAAACGTAAAAGAGAAAATAACTAAAACAAACCAATTTGATTAGTTGAAAATCATGTAGAAGAATAAGTCCAAAGATAGCCAATCAAAAAGAAGATCAATTATTGAAAGGTAGAAAGAAACTAACTAGGAAACTAGTGTGGCTAGGGAAAAATCAAGTTGGCGGATTGATAACGCAAGCAAAACGGGTTGTCACACAAAGGGAGAAAGCGAAGTTAATAGTGTATTGGTACTAGAAAGATAGAAAGAGATAGACAGAGTGAGTTTCTGTTCTTAATCATTTCTTATTCTACCTAGTTCGGTTCAGTACAGTCCAGCTGTTCGTCGTTTTTGATAGTCTCTGACGAATGATTTGTTCGGGACAGTAATAAGTTTTTGTCGTAAAGCAGAGGCAGAGGGGGTATTAGCGCTGGCGCGGCTTCATTGCTAAACTCGGGGGAAAATGATGAAAAATTAACGCTTCGTGCTATATGTGTTGCACATAATATATATATATACATATACATATATGTATATATATATAACGATAAGCCGAATCCGAAGTGTTCATTCCAAAGTCTTTAAAAAAAGAAGCTCATTTTGAACGACCTATAACGGTATTATATCGAAAGAAGGAGGAAGAAGAAGAAGAAGAAGAAGAAGTAGTAGAAGAAGAAGAAGAAGAAGAAGGGTGGCCTTCGGTGTATGACAAAAGGCTCCTAGTGAAACAGAGAGAGACAAGAGACGCCGTTGTACGCAGTAAAGGAGAAGAGGAACAAACAGTCGATTTTTGTTACGACCTACGAGATTGTAAAAAAGAAACGACTACGACGAGTGACGAAGAGTGAGGAGGGGAAAGAAGGAAAGAAAGAAAGAAAGAAAGAAAGAAAGAAAGAAAGAATAAAGAAAGAAAGAGACCGAAGTTAAAGAAGTCGTAGCAGAGGAATCGTATCGGGTGGCGTGGTGTTTCATTTCTCTCTCTTTTTTTTTTTTTCTACGAACCCTTACGTTTTGTTTTTCTTTTCCTTCTTCTTCTACTTCTTCCTTCTATCCTTAATTAAATCTCATTACTCTTGCGCTATTAATTTTTTGCATCAAACTAAAGAGAGAGAGAGAGAGAGAGAGAGAGATAGATAGAGATAGAGATAAAGAGATAGAGGTGTTGAAAAATTAAATTACAAAACTGTCAAGAAATTCATTCAATTCGACGATTTTGGTGCGACCAACCCTTTCGTCAGAGGGATGTCTACCCCTGCAAGAAGAAGACTAATGAGAGATTTCAAGAGGTACATTCTTTTTATTATTATTATTATTATTATTATTATTATATATATAATTCTTTTTATTTGATTCATACTACTACTACTACTACTACTACTACTACTACTACTACTACTACTTTGTACGTTTTTCATTTATTATTATTGGTGTCTTTAGAACAATTATCCTTAATTTATTAGGATTAGTATAACGGAATCTTCTTTAAATGGAATAATAATACACACTATTACAATTATTGTATATGTGTGTATTTATTGTCTATGTATTTGTTCCTCTATTGCTGCTGCTGTTTGCTGTTGCTGTTGCTGTTCTCGCGGGAGAGGATGAATTCGAGTAATCCGAGCATACGCAACGTGCTAACGTCATTGTGAAGACCAAGTTATTATTAGGAACTTGTGCTTGTGAACAGAGTGCACCCTGTTTTAATGTTTCTTTCATCTACTATTTTACCAAGCAAAAACTTTATACGAATAAATCCTCTTTGTTTATCTATTTATTTATTTATTTGTTTATTTTTATACAGTTTTTGTTTTGTATTTTCAAGATTTTGCTTTCGTAACAAAAAAAATTCATGATCATTATTGTATTCAATTGAAAGATAATTTATTTCATTTTATACTATATATTATACAGTATATTTCATTTCAATTTGATTTGGTTTTTATTCAAATAAAATATATATCAAAATCTTGTTGTAATACATTTGAAATGAATTTAATTCAATTTGTATCATATTTTTGGAAAAAACAAAAAAACAAAAAAACAATCAATCATTTTTAATGACTGTAAATATAATTAAGGATTAGAACAATTTTATGAATGATGTCAATTTTGGCACAAGTTTTATTTTTCATTGATATATATATATCTACTAGTCTTTTTTTTTTCTTTTTCTTCAAGTTGCAATATTCTAATATATATATGTACATTTGTTATTATGTAAGTTTGCTAAAATTATGTTTCATTGATTTTATTGATCTAGCACACAAGTAGAAGTCTAGCATTCATTGCGAAAGAGTAATTATTACAGTAATGATAATAATATATAAATGATCTAATATAGTAAATATCTTTATAAGATAAATATACAAGTTAATGTAATTAATTAATCAAATATATATATATATATATATAAATATATTTTGTTTAAAACAGATTACAAGAAGATCCACCTACTGGAGTATCTGGTGCACCTACGGACAATAATATTATGATATGGAATGCGGTTATATTTGGGTAAGAACCTCACACTTGATTTACTCTTATAGTATGTTAATATTAATTTACATTAGCTTTGTTAAAGTATTGTAAAGAAGAACTGTATAATTTTAATCTTTAACACTAGATATATCAGACCAGACCAGACCAAACCAGACTAGACTAGACCAGTCATTTTGACTGGTTAGATTAGATCAGTCATTTTGATTGGTCAGGACCATTTCTATTCAAAATTTTGTACTTCATGTAACATTTGATTTTCAAAATGATGTTATGACTTTTTTTTAGGTACTAGTAGAGAATACATTTTTACATTTTATGAATTTAATTTTTTGTTTATATCTATTAGTAACAAAAATAATGTTTGTCATGGACACTTATAACCAGTACCAGTCAAAATGACTGCTTCATATTTCTATGAAGAAATTCAATGATAACATAAAATTGGGCTAACTATAACAATCGATGGGTACTGTAATGTTTTATTTACACAAATATGATTTTGGGATAATCATGAAACTAATACAAAGTGGCAAACTTTGTATAAGTGCACAAGGACAGTTTTGTTTCAAGTTTCGAAATTTTGGGGAAAAATTGGACAATTATCCAAACAAAATTGAAGACTTCTTGCAATATTGTACGCAAATTGAAGAAATACAGCATGTGACTCGTTTATCAAAGTTGTTGTACCAATTCAATGGATGCACACTTACCGTTTACAAGAACAAACCAGACAAAAGATAAACACATCAAAATTGATCAAACTGTTAAGAAATGACCTAAAACTGTATAATTTTATAACAGAACTAAGTCTCTGATCAAATGGCACGAAAATATACCGTGAAATCTAGTTCCAAAAAGTGGCCACTTCAAGTCTTCCAATGGATGCACACTTAGTGTTTACAGGAACAAACCAGACAAAACATAAACACATCAAAATTGATCAAACTGTTAAGAAATGACCTAAAACTGTATAATTTTATAACAGAACTAAGTCTCTGATCAAATGACACGAAAATATACCGTGAAATCTACTTCCAAAAGATGGCCACTTCAAGTCTTCAATATTTTACATTGATCAGGAATAAATTGCTTGGATACTGTATAAAAATACAACAGAAAATATCTCTCAGAAAGGTTGTTTCGATTAGCAGAAGAAGTTGCTTCAGAATATCAGACTTCAAAGCAAAAACCACACGAAGCTGACATACCAACTACAAGTGGCCCAGTTTCTGTATAAAAATGTTGTCAAATAAAATATTGCAATTATAATAAAACTACAAATATTTACAATAGATGCAAGAAAAAGTGTATACGGAAAGTGTAAATACAGTAAAATTTACATAAGTAGAAATTGCGACCAACAAACTAAATAATTAAGCGTATTGTTATTTAAAAATGTCTATAAATTCATTTATACATTAAAATTATTATTGTTAAACATGTTTTGTTATTTTTTAAGAGTACATAAAAAACTGGAAGCCTCAAAAAGTATTTTTTTGTTTTATACAACAGTCATTTTGACTGATGTGGTAGAAATTAGTTATATTGAAAATGGTGGTATATCTAGTGTTAACATTATAATTAATTACTATAATTAATATTATAGTTTTTAATCTTTACAGTAGCTTCGTTAAAGTATTACAATGAAAAATTGTATAATTTTAATCTTTAAAAATACTTCTGTATAAATTAAGACACTACGTTAGTCATTGATGACTTGAGAGTAAGAACATCGTACACATGCGAATGATTTAACACTATAATTAATTACTATAATTAATATTATAGTTTTTAATCTTTACAGTAGCTTCGTTAAAGTATTACAATATGAAAAATTGTATAATTTTAATCTTTAAATATACTTCTGTATAAATTAAGACACTACGGTAGTCATTGATGACTTGAGAGTAAGAACATCGTATACATACGAATGATTTAACACTATAATTAATATTATAGTTTTTAATCTTTACAGTAGCTTCGTTAAAGTATTACAATGAAAAATTGTATAATTTTAATCTTTAATTATACTTCTGTATATGTTAACAAACTTACTAACTAACTATATATTATTATTCATATGTAATCTTAATATAATTATGAATGATAGTATAAATATTAAAATTTAAATTTGTTTTAGGCCACATGATACTCCATTTGAGGATGGTACATTTAAACTCACAATAGAGTTCACAGAAGAATATCCAAACAAGCCACCTACAGTAAGATTCGTTAGCAAGATGTTTCATCCTAATGTATATGCCGATGGGGGTATTTGCCTTGACATTTTACAAAATCGTTGGAGTCCTACATATGATGTTTCTGCTATCTTAACATCTATACAGGTAAATTATAATTTATTGAACACTTTGACTACCATGTTGATCATATATGACCAGCCACAGTGGTCACAGTTTCTCTTAAGACACCACAATGGAGTCATTGGTAACCAGAGTGTATTACAATTGTAAAAAACTAAATGAAAATTGAAAATTAGTGTATTTGAATATGGCCGATATATAGAAGATACTTTAAAAAAAGTGTTCTATTGAATAATTACCATTTTTTATTATTATTATTATTATTATTTTGCTATTATATTCTTTGAATAATAAAAGTGTCATGGCGTCTTAGGTAAAATATATGATTTCAATATGGCAGTCATAAAGTTAATAGATATCTTTAATTATTTCATCATACTCTTTTCAATTTTATACAGAAATATATTTTATATAATATACAATATATTTTGATTCGTATTCAAAGAAAAAAAGAATTAATTATACGAACAAAATTTAATTGATAAAAATGATTATTAGAATTGAATGCATTTGCATGAAAGTAACAAACATTGTTTACACGTACATAAAAGTAATTTTCAATCAAAATAATTGTTGTTAAATTATATAATATACATAAATGAATAGTTTTAAATTTAAATTACATTAAGTAAACTTATATCATTTCAAATATCTGAGATAAAACAACTTGAAAAGATATTATGTGTGATATCACATGAAAAATCATGAAGGTAAAAAAAAATGATCCTCTCTAAGATTATTAAATGGATAAACAAAACAATAATTAATAATAACTTTTCATTATTGTTTTAATTGTTAAATGTAAACTGTTGAAACTTCTTCTTTTTTTTTTTTTTTTTTATTTTGAATTTTCAAGCAAATTATTTTCTTAAAATATAAAATGGCGAATTGTTCAAATTTTCTCTTAACAGCGGTTGCAATTCAACAAAGTCTAGCGTAGGTCATTGAACAAAATGTGACATGCACTTGAAAAATGTTTACATTCTGCTGTCTTAGAAGAAAGATTTGTCATTAATTCATTGTCAAACAAAAGTAGTATTTTAACCAGGTGTCTGTCCAAAAAAAAAAAAAAAACAAAAAGAATAATCAAATGTTAAGTTAGTTGTCTTGTAACGAAATACGACTTATGTGGTTGCAGTCGCTGTTAAGTGACCCGAACCCGAATTCACCTGCCAACTCAATGGCAGCACAACTGTACAAAGAGAATCGACGCGAGTACGAGAAACGAGTGAAGGCTTGTGTGGAGCAGAGTTTTGTGGATTAGTCACAGAGACGTTTATTCATGAGAGATGCTGTCAATGCAGCAGCATTGATTCAACCAACCTCTACAGCCATTAGAATATGATGGAGGAGAGATGTGTGCAGCCTTACCAAGGGAGCTTGCGCTGAATCTTTTAGCATGTTTCTTCCAAAAAAAAAAAGAAAAAGAAAAAAACAAAGAAGCTCTATTGAATTACAACCAACAATGTGCAACATTAGATCGAATTTTTACAATGTTGAATAATAAATTATTATAAAATTGTGTAATTTATTTATTTCGATATATTTGATGATAAAAATAACATGATGAACAACAACAACAACAAACAAAAATCAGTAATATTAAATAATAACATTACATATGTATATATACATATATATATGTATATATATATATATATATATATATATATACATATATGTATTGACTTTTTGTTTCTGTGCAAAAAAAAAAAATATTAATACCTTTGAAAAAAACAAAAAAAGAAAGCGCAGATTTATAGTTTTATTTTTTAAATTAGATTTTAGTAGTACTCTCTTTGTACAATACGTAAATTCATATATATGTATATATATATATATATATACATATAAATATTATACATATATACATATATATATATATAATTCGCGCTATCGTATAACAGACACGTTGACGTGCGCGTACACACACATACACACATAAAACATTACATACACGCATTACACACACACTTAATAATAAATGCATTATTTCACTTTTATAGTCTTATTACTTTTTTTTTTTTTTCAAACCTTTTGTTTGTTTCTTTTTTCTTTTTTCTTTTTTTTTTTAATGTTTTGTCCCTGTTCTTTTCATTTCAGCTTGAAAATTGAAACTTTTTAATAATACACCCCGTAGTGTGTACAAATATAATTAATGTGTGATGTATTTATACAGTTGTTCCTCCTCCTACTTCTTCTTCTTCTTCATTATTTTCTTTTGTAACATATTGTTGTAATATTAAAAAAAAAAAAAAAGAAAAAAAGAAAACGTTGATTATACTATCCTTTTTTTTTTTCATTTTATTTGTTACAGTCATTACTGGATGAACCAAATCCAAATTCACCGGCTAATTCTTTAGCAGCACAATTGTATCAAGAAAATAAACGTGAATATGAAAAGAGAGTAGCTACAGTTGTTGAACAATCTTGGTTAAATTTTCAAGAAAGTCATACGGAAGATCCTCGCTGACATTAAGTATGCCTTTTCTATTCTTCTGTATTTTTTAATTATACCTTGTGTTGTGTTACATTTCAAAAAAACAAATCTTTATGTTACACGATCAATGTTAAAAATCTCTGGGCACTGTAAAAGCACGCAATTGGGAGAGGTGGGGGGATGGTAAGACAAAATTGTCTGTTTATGAGGAAGAACAGTTCAAACTCTCCTTGTTTTGTGTTACATTTCAAAAAAAACAAATCTTTATGTTACACGATCAATGTTTAAAATCTCCTCTGGTCACTGTAAAAGCACGCAATTGGGAGAGGGGGGGGATTGGTAAGACAAAATTGTCTTTTTATGAGGAAGAACAATTCAAACTCTCCTTGTTTTGTTTTACATTTCAAAAAAACAAATCTTTATGTTACACGATCAATGTTAAAAATCTCTGGTCACTGTAAAAGCACGCAATTGGGAAAGGGGGGGATTGGTAAGACAAAATTGTCTTTTTATGAGGAAAAACAATTCAAACTTTCCTTGTGTTGTGTTACATTTCTAAAAAACAAATCTTTATGTTACACGATCAATGTTAAAAATCTCCTCTGGGCACTGTAA
>NW_015149065.1:473482-488017 GCF_001465965.1 Polistes dominula | reverse complement strand
TTAGTAGTATTAAATATATGTATATATATATTATAGTAATATAATTTTTTAATTAATTTTTTTTTTAGTAATTTTATATAGTTAATTTTAATGTATAGTAATATATATATATATATATTATAGTAATATAATTTTTTAGTTAATTTTTTTTTAGTAATTTTATATAGTTAGTTTTAATTTATAGTAATATATATATATATATATAGTTAGTAATAATAAAATATATATATATATATATATGAGTAATAAAAATGAAAGAGATTTTGTGCCACGAGGTTTGAATCATATTATTATTTATATAAAACTTACTTTGACAAGTGGCATCTAATTCACGAAGACGCGAAACATATCTCTGCAAATCATTTGGTAGATTTTCCACACAATCCAAATAATTTTCAATATAAGTTGCTGAATAAAGGGCCTCGACGACCGCTTGATTTAACATTTTTTTTTCTCAGTTTTTCGTATCACGTTTTAACAGAAAAAATATTATGTGTATATCTATATACATACATAAATATAATACATATATATATATAGATATATATATATATATAGTAGATATTTTTATGCACGTAAACAGCATTCACCAATGATGTAAATTGCACACCAACTAAAGTCAACTTTCTTTAAACGTCTTTTAACATATTACTTTTTTCTAATTACGTTTTTCAACGAATATTGTTAAACTGTTATTGTGTATGTAATAATGCGGTTAATTTACGGAAAAAAACAAAATCACAATACGTCTGTTTTTATACGCGTGCGCGACACATATAAACGTTTTTTTTTTACTTCTTCACTGTTTTTATCTTTTCACCTCTTTCTTTATTCTTTTTTGTTTTGTTTTGTTTTATTTTGTTTTTATGTTTTTCTTCTTCTTTTTTCTTTTTTTTTTTTTTGTCTTTTTCATCCACATAAACAGACAGACGTTTCGAAAGTCGTCACACCGGTTTCTTCTCTCTTTTCCTCTTTATTTTCTTCTTCTTCTTCTTCTTTTTTTTTTCTTTGCATGCCAATATGTTCCACCTACGTTCATAACCTATTCACGTTTAGAATAAATAAAACATATCTCGTTCGTCGAATATCACTTTGTTTTTCTTCCCCTCCTCCACTTATTAATTACACACATACGACGTTATTTATTTATTTGTCCTTTTTTTGTATTTATTATCGTATATAACACTATTTAGTAATATAGGTTATAATTTGACAAAAATGATTAATCTGACGCACAATAAACGTTAGTAACACCATGCATTCCAATTTACGTATCCTACCTAAAAACACATGTTTTAGAAGCAAAGCTACAACATTAGCCATAATTTCACGTGAACCAATGAAATAACTCGATTAACTCGAATATGATCGATATCGTCAACTCGATTGAACGCCATCTTGTGTCGTCGATAATTATAATTCTTTGGATAACTTTTTATTCGATTTATTGTCAATGCATTTATAATTAGAAAAATTTAATATTATTAGATAAATAATTATTATCAACATTATAAATGATTATTTTCTTTTTGTTTTTCAAAAAGTCAACATTTTGTTTTTGTCGTAAAAAATATTCTTTTTAAGATTAACCAATGGGAAAACGTTTAATTTTTCATAGACACGTTTTCATTGGTGCATTTTAAAAACAAAGATTATATATGTTTAATATTTTTTTATTATTCTTCTAACGTTAATTGTATTCATTAAAATAAATAAACGAAGCTTGAATTTTGATTTTCTTTTTTTTCTTAAATAATATCTTTGAAAATAAATATTTTTAGGAACGAAAGAGAGACAGAGAGAGAACATTTGCATTGCAGGATGTGTAAGGTAGCGACATCGTTACTCGACGGGGATAGAATGAACTACGTATGAAATTTATGAAAATGTCGATAATATAGATACTCTGTTAAGAAAGTTTAACTGTTACCGACGAAGCATTTACAGAAAACTGTTTTCTTTTCTTGTAATACAAAATGACTATTTATATGTTACAAAAATGGAATTAACTTTCTTTTAACTCTTCAGATATATATTAATTTATAATATTTAATTTTATTTTCTATTCGGATCTCTGGCAGGGACGTTGATGTAACAATTCGACCTATCTACTTTAATTTTAAATTTAGTCACCAGACTGCGTATTCAAGTGCTACAGATCCCAATAGTTTTATTTTCTTTTTTTTTTTGATATATTACTCAATTTATCACCTGTTTAAAAAGAGATAGAAAAAAAAGCACAAACTATTTTTAAATAAATTTCATATTTTATTCAATATTGATTGAAACAAATTTAATCGAACAATTTCTATTTCGAAATTATTACTAAAATTACAAGGGGCCACTAAAGAGGACAAACTCATCATCCATCATTCCTTGTCGCGATGCATCATGTTCATCAAACACTTAAATCTGTTTGAAGTAAGGCAATCGTCGATAGGACGAATTCAAATATTTTCGTCCATCACGTTGAAATTGTTCCTTCGACGAACATCTTTCCCATAATTTTCTAGCCAAATAAGAATTACCTTCAGCTATTTTGTTTATTATTCTTCCTTCACTCTCGAGTATACAATGCAACATTGTACTCAACTCTTTACGCATGGTTTTCTTGTTTCTTCGTCTCAATGAGTAATCTGTCAAATTAAAAAAACAGAAAAAAGAAGAAAAATTGAGAGAGAAAAACAAAGCTGACAATGAAAATTAATCCTACATTTATGAACAAAAATTTAACCCCTTAGCACTCGGCAGATTAAGTGACAACTCGAGTGGCGCTGATACGGCGCCCAAGCTGATTTCAAGTCATTTGTTTACACTATCCTGCTTATTTACGATAGATGATAAGATATTTATTTTAATGTTGAATTATTACAGTTTTATAAATAATTACAATTGAAAATTACTTAACATTGTTATTCAATAATATTAAAATTTATATTTTTACTAAACCAAGTTATTGATTATTCCTTCTGAACGTTTCAAAATTGCTCGTTTAATTTTAACACGTTGACGCCGGCGTCGATTTTCAGTGTCTGCGTTGTGGGGCGGCACTCGAATCTAAGATGCGCTTCATCTGGCGGCGCGTGATTTTTGCCTGTTCAAACCTGGACCAAGATGGACCACTGGTGGTACGCGCCGCCCGATGGGACAGTCAAGCGCGGGTCACCGGTGGTACGCGCCGCTCGATGGGACAGTCAAGCGCGGGCCACCGGTGGTACGCGCCGGCGTGAACGTGTTAAACAACTACCCCTTTCCCCCCGCCCCACCCCCCACAAGGCAATTTTCTTATTCTATTTTAAAAGAAAACTTTACAAATGTTTTTTTTTTTTAAATAATTGTTAACGATACAAAAATAATTGCGAAAAGTCTTTAAGTAAATGTGTGCGCAATAATCCTATATACAAATGAGAACTTCAATTAGCAACAAGTTCGTGTATTACTCTTTCTCTTCGCATGCAAACTTATTTTCTCATTTGCGATTCTCTCAAAAGGCCATATGACCCTCGACTTTTAAAGAGAGGAGGAGATAAGTAAGGGGGTGGGAGGGAAAGAGGGGGGAGGAGAAAGAGAGAGAGAGAGAGAAAAAGAAAAGAAAATAAAAGCGGGAAACCTTTTTTTCTTTTCCCATGCAACAACAAAAAGGGAAGGTGGGAAGGGGAAGGGTAGGGAGGGGAGGGGATGCACAAAGTTGAATATCTAATACGTCTAGCTTATGTTTATCGCGTGTTTACTTACGTAAGCATTAATAATACTACTACTACTACTACTACTCATGACGGTATTACAGTATTAACGTTATCGTCACACACAAAAAAAAAAGAAAATCCATCAGATTGATGATATATCTTTGTAAAAAGTACATTGACTCTGTTTTTAAATGAAAACCGTAAAAATGTAAAATCCCTTTTCTCTGTTAGGTTGCGTCATCTTGTGATACTCTTGTAAAGTGCCTGTAGGCAGAGTTGAACAGAAAGATAGAGAGAGAGAAAGAGAGAGAAAGAGAGAGAAAGAGAACTCGGAAGGGTTTTTTGCAGGAAACGTACTACGCGGCAAAAAAAATAAAAAATAGCAGTAATTTCTGTCCCTTAGAGGCGCACGTGCGCCAGCCGAAAATCTCGGATATATTCCCGTTCGTCGAGCCGAGTTGAGTAGGATTTCCCTCATTGCGGGGCCTGTTTAAACAAGGGGAAGCAGAGTCATTGTACCTATACCTTCTCTCTCTCTTTCTCTTTCTCTCTCTCTCTCTCACTCACTCTTTGTTCTATAGAATGAGAAAGAGAGAGAGAAAGAGAGATATTCTTCTTCCCTTGTCTTGCAAATGCAGCTGCGTGTATTACACATACGTAATATGGAACACTGGCCACGTTTATGAAAAGGTATGAGGGTAATCGCTACGATAGAAATATACTTCTTCCTTTTGAATAAACTCTGACTGTAAAAGGAGCAGTAAATTGCTTTCTTTTCGGTGTCTTCCATTTTATACGTTTTTGTTAAGCAACGTGTTTGGGGAACTTCGAAGAAGTCGTGTCTCGTATAATAGTTGATCTTTTTGTAAATATTTAGTTATAGGGTTAGTTTTGTTATAGATATATGTATATGTTCCTTCCTGTATTATATATTATTATACATACATATACACACGTGTGCACGACATATTGGTAATAATAATAATAATCGTTCACATTTATATTTTTGACAATAACAAACGAAACTTTTTTGGCATTCGACATTTTGGTTGACGATTTTCTGAAAAATATTCAACGGTGTTTCGTCTCCTTTTTTTTTTTATCTCAATCTTTTATATTTTTGTTTTTAACGAAATTATTTCAATCAACTTTTTCGTATGTTAATTTTATATTCAAAAAAAAAAAAAAAAGAAAATTGTAATTAATTTTAGAAATAATTTTAAACGAAAAGTTAATACTCAATTGAACAGTTGCTTTGATTTAATCTCATTTATTATTTTTGATTCCTGATAGAAGAACACTTAAGAACTTTTAACGTTTTAACGATAGGAAAAAAGAATAAAAAAAAAAAAAAAAATAGAAACAGAGAGAAAATCCAGTAATAGTTAATAGAATTGGTAAATAGACTAACGTGAAACAAATATCGAGTGTTCGAGTTTACTGACGTTTTTCCAAAGGGAACATATTTTATTCATAAAACCCAAAAAAGACGGCAAAATGTTATCGACGATTTGCTTCTTTTTTTGGGAGGTCTGGAACTGTCCTTTAATGTTGACGAATCCAAAAAAGAAAAAAAAAAAGAAATAAGAAAAGAAGAAAAAAAAAGCGAATGAACTACGAAGTTGAGTTCGAGTCGAGTCGAGATTTTTCTTTGTTTATGTTTTTTTTTCTTCTATTTTCGTCGATTACTTAATCCTTTGAATGCTAAAGGCGTATATATACGCTCTCACAAATCCATCAATATACACGAAAGGCGTAAATATACGCCCTCTGTATTTTTTTTTTTTACTATAATACCATAGCAACTAAATATTGTGCAATTATTTCAATAGTCGTTTAATTAATTACTTTTATATTTGAAATTCGTCTATTTTTACTATTTACACTTTTCCAAATTCAAGCAATCAAAATCGTGGCCCTTGCATAGCGGCCCGTTGCTCCGTTGCCTATCCGTATACAGGGCTCCGTTGCTTATCCGTATACAGGCTCCGTTGCCTCGCCATCTACCGGTTCGTTGCCTGAACTACCCATTTTTTTTCAAATCACTCCCTATTCTAAAGAAGTTTTCACTTCAATAAAGGTCACCGGTATGGTCTCTGGGTGGAATAGCTGATAAAAAGTACACTTTTCCAAATTTAAGCAATCAAAATCGTTGCCTTTGCATAGCGGCCCGTTTCTCCGTTGTCTATCCGTATACAGGGCTCCGTTGCCTCGCCATCTACCAGTTCGTTGCCTGAACTACCCATTTCTTTTCAAATCACTGCCTATTCTAAAGAAGTTTTTACTTCAAAAATTAGAAAAAAAATTCATAATTTTTATTTTATTTGCCATTATTATTATCTGTTTTGGTCAGAATAGTCGAATGGAAAAACAGTCGAAGCGACTTTACATGCGAAAATTGCGCCATTCATATTAATGGATAGAGACCCTGTAGGAGGGACGCGCCATGTGGATTACAAGGCTGAAAATGTTGGGGAGACAGCTTCCGTTGCATCGCGCAGCCATGTTAATCTTTAGTCTGTATTAACGGCTGTGATTAGTTTAAGTTTGGAATACTTCTAGTTTTTATTGTGATATTTATATTTAATTGTTTCGTTTTGTTTTTTAGTAGTTTTCTATAAGTGTAAGTTTAATTTACTCATTTAATAATTACAAGTGTATAACTGTACAAACCTAACCTATAACTTATCGTTTGTTTACAGACTTATTGCCTATTATCAAATCAAACTTAATTGAATCTTTCTTATCTGAATTTATAATAATTTTTTTTTTTGTGTAACCTGTTCTATTTTAATATAAATTTTTAATTATCATTAACAATATAGTTCATTTTTTTTTCTCTGTATTTGATGCAATTCATTATTTCAATGTTTGAATATTTCGCGCGCAATCACGTGACTACACGACGAGTTCCTGTCCCCCAGTAATGTACATGGCCCGTCCCTCCTATAGGGTTTCTATTAATGGATTGGTTCGAGAGTGCACCGCAGTCAAAGGGTTAACCAACAAAAGGATAAAAGAGGAGGAGGGAGATATAACAATAATTATTTCAAATGATATATAATATATAATATATATATATATATATAGCGTGAAAACTTATCTCTTTATTTCAAGGTTCACACAACTGGTAAATATAATCCGTGCCGTATGTGCAAGTGGTACATGAAAAACGGCTTACTTATGCTTAAAAGTATGAGGATTATTACACATATGTTAAGTCGTATTGGTAATGGTGTTTGAAAGGCTTGGTTGAGGTTGAGATTGGGAGAGTGGGCTTGGGTTGGATAGTAAAATAAAAGTATTGTTATTGATTAATTAGATACAACAAATTAATTACACGATTTTAAACCATAGATCGAGTCAAGAACAATACATAAAGAAAACTATCACGAATTTTTCTCGCAATATTTTACGAGACAAATCGATGATTTCGATAGAAGCAAAGAGAAAAAAAAAACAAAATACACGAAAATAAGGATAAAATGTATTAATGAACACAAAACACAAAGAAAAAAAAAGAAAATAAACAAAAACAATTAGAAGAGAAATAGAATAAGGGAAAGAGATGTGTGGTGTGCTAAAACGGTAAATGTAAGTGGTAGTGGTGGTTGTGGTTGGTGTTGGTGGTGGTAGTAGTAGTAGTAGTAGTGGGTTAGAAAAGGTGGAACGACCGATGACGGAAAAATAATGCGAAAAAATTAATTCAAATTCGGCTGATTCGACATTAAACTCTCGATCTCCCTGATCGTCAAACTTTTTTTTTCGGAGAACCAATACCAAATGCTAAAAGAAAGAAAAAACAAACAAAAAGCTGCACGTTGAGACGCAAGCATTACGTGTGTGTCACAGAATGTTAAATTATTCAAAATCATATAGCCTGATACATTGGTATATATACATATACATATATACATATATATATGTTACTATGTGATGTATAATATGTACGTACGTATATATATATATATATTTAATGAACGTGTATTTATAGCAAATACGTGCGATGGATCCAATTGATCCTTCTCCTCCTCCCCCTCTTCCACCTCCACCTCCACTTCCTCTTCCTCCTCCTCCTCCTCCTCCTATTTTTCCTTCCCAGACGCGACAAATCAACTTCAATTTTAAAAATCCCAAATCTTTCCCTTCTATACGATAAAAAAGCAACCCTCCTTCCCCCCCACCCCAAACTTTGACAATACTTTTACGATTCCTTTCTTTCTTCTGTTACACGATTATTTTTTTTTCTTCTGTGTCCTTTCAAACGCTGCTTGTGTTTAAACAAAAAAAAAAAAGAAAAAAAGAAAAAAAAATAATCAAACAACGATATAAACATTCCGATGATAATCCTTTACGATCTTTTATAGGAACAGTTTGAATAGAATCCTTCAAGTTCAACTATCTTGGAAGATTAAATCCAGGATTATTTTAGATGGATGGACAGGTTTGATGTTAAGTCAAAGTAAAAGTTCGATTGAATTCGACGACGGAAGGAAAGGGGGGGGGGGCCGGGGGTTGAATTAAGGTGATCGGATTAATTTTCATGATTGGTGGAATCAAAAAAAAAACCATATATTGTTGTTGGTGACAATATGTGGGAAAAAAAAACATAATATATATATATATATATTGATTGTACTGAGAAGATTGTCTCATTGTTTTACGAGAAATATCAATGATAATCCTATGCAATTATGTAAAATACAATTGTGTAAAGTAAATTTGTGCAGGTTCGGGGGTTGGAAGGAAAAGAGGACGAGAGAGAGAGAGAGAGAGTGAGATAAAGAGAGAGAAAGAGAGAGAGAGAAAGAAAGAGAAAGATAAAGAGTGTGTGTATATGTGTGAGAGAGAGAGAAAGAGAGAGACTAATTTGGATAGAATCGCGACGCGAATAGAAACACATAGAACAACAAACGATACAATAACGAACAATGCGTGTGATGGGAGAGAGACTTGGTCGTGTCGTCGAGTAAAGCCGAGTCGAACGAAGACATATCGGGTCTAATGAACCTTCACGACACCACCGGCGCCATAAGCACCCGCTAGAAGAGCTTGCGTACCATACAAAGATCCTGCCCTTAGTCCAAGTCCAAGTCCAAGATTTGCAGCAAGTAAATTAGGCGCTGTCAAAGCTGACCCACTTACGAGAGAAGATCGAATTAAGGGTCCACCAATAGCAATCTACAAATTAAAAATTATCATTAGTGTATATTTACTTCAATGGCACATAGTTTTGTTCAAAACCTTTTCATCTTTAACACGTTAAGTGCCACGTGAATTATTACGGAAATCTTTGTCAGGCCACGCACGTGGTCGTATGCGTTAAACAAGTTCAGTGTCAGTCATTGATGACTGACGTGGCCTAAATGGGAAGTTTAGTGTTAGTCACTTATGACTGACGTGGCACTCAACGTGTTAATCCAAACTTTAACCCTTTCGATTACGAGCGCCGTATATATCCGGCATCCACGTGATAACATGTACGTACGAACGCCGGATATATTCGGCATCTGTGCGTGCTTGTACACGTGCTTCCGTACGGTGAAATTGTTACGGTTACGATTTCGTATTATTAGTTTAATCAATTCAATAGATTTATCATACAAATCAGATTGGTTGTTAGTGTAGAAAAAAGTAAGATCAATGATTGATTAATAATGAAGTATAATTTACCTGAGGACGTAGAGCTACTGCGCCTGGTGCTGTAGCAGCTGTAAGTACTTGTCCAGGACGAGTAATGAGTTGAGGTCCTGTGGCAACTGCAACGGCAGGTCGAGAAGCGGCTACAGCAGCGACCGGTGCAACTGATGCAGTAACTGGTACGGCAGTTTTTGTGACGGTTACGCTAGGATCCTTTTGTACGACGGCATTAAATCCGTTGATTGGATCAGCGGCATAGGAAACAATACGTCGAGAACCATCAGGTTCGATAAGACTGTAACTACCTTGAACTACATCACCACTGCGTGTTTCTTCTTGTGCCTTGTTGTCACCTGTGATAAGTGATTACAAGTTTGATGATAATAAATGAACTATATATAGAATTGTTATAGAAAATATAATATGAAAATAAAGAAATATTTACCAGTAAGTCCGTCGGCAACGCTATAACTAAAACTGTATTGAGGATTGGGATCGTAATTTTCTGTTCTGATAACAGTGGCTGGTGCTGCGGCAAGTCCAACTGTGGCTGCTCCTGGCAGAATACCTCCGTGACAGGCTGCCAGGAGAGATGTAAAAAAACCAAGAGTCTGCATATTAAAAAAAAAAAAAAAAAAAAAAAAAACAGATATAGATTAAATATGGTGTAAAAGATTATCTGATATATAATCTTATTATTATATTTTTTTTCTGTACGTTTTAGTGGACAAGAAATTCATGCAAGGATTCATAAGTCAGAAATGATTTAAAAATATGAAATGGGATAAAGAAAGAAACGAGAAATGGATTAATTTAGTAACGCTGGATTACTTTGAAATCCATGGTAATTGGAGTCTGGACGTTTGCTGGTTGCTGCCCCGAAGACTGCTTGCTAAGAAGGACCGTGCAAGCTGACTTTATACCAATCGGCATCGGTTGTCCTCTCTCCCCCTCTCAATATTCTATTCGTCATACGTATTTTCTTTGTGTGTGTTCGAGTGTGTGCGCGCGTGTGTATGTGTGTGTGTGTAGACGCATACAAAGTGATTGCACTCGTACTTGGGTGATTTCGTAGGACTCTGTTCTACGCGATCGTGCGTAGGATATTCGTCCTATGTATTCCGTTTTCGTACAATTCCGTCGTCTAGAAAGGAAATCCCGTGATTTCATCTTGACAAAGAATTTTCAACAAACTTCAACGATTCTTTGATTTTACGCTTTTCTGCTTCCCATTTTTTTTTTATTTTTTATTTCTTTTCATAGCATTTAGAATGTTTGTATCAACTTCAATCAAATTCGTTTGAAATTTGTTGCAAAGTTTATGCACGTGTGTATTACTTTTTATTTTTGCATACTTTCGAAGAGTATATTCTTTTTTTTTCTTTTTTGTTTTTTTTTTACAGCTGTATAGATTTGATTTTTATTTCAGATTATTTATTTATTTATTTTTTTTATTTGTTATTATTTAGTAAGTTGACGTTGATTCATGATGAAAGATGTAGACATTTATCAAGGTAATATTTTGCGAATAGGCAAATATTTATATAAGAAGAGGTTAACTTATGCGCATACTGGATCATAATACAAAATCTTATTCTTGATCTAGGTCGCTGTCAAAAAGTTTGAAAAACGTTATCTTGTAAGTAACGTTCTAAATTTGTTGGAAAACGACCTACTTCGTAGTGTTAGAGATGGATTTGTTGAAAATTAAATTGAAGAAAGAGAGAGAGAGAGACAGAGAGAGATAGAAAATTGGGTTGTCAGAGTGAAAGAATATGTAAAAAGGGCAAGTCCATTTTGTTAATCGTTAAGACATTAAAATCTACTATTAAAGTCCTTAGCTAGGTCTTCCTTACTTTTGTTTCCATTAAAATACGAACGGGGGATGATTCTTAATTTTGTCCAACCTCGTTTAGTCCACGTTACGATCGACCCAGTCCAATTTTATTACTTACTTGATAATATCGCATTAATTTGGAAAAGTGCTCTAGTTTCTATTAATATTAGAACCCTTTTCTTTTCTTTTTTTTTTTTTTTCTTCCCATTTATTTTCTTTTGAATCAGATACAAATTCACGACCTGGATCTTGGATGTAACAGGTGTAGATATACAACCTTAAATAGAATAAGTGAGATGAAAAACGTAAATATGTCAAATTTACAAAAAAGGTCACCAGATTTCAATGTGTTCGTGTTTCATTTAACATTTGTATTTTACTTGGGTGTGTTTTATTAAGAATTTATCATGAATAAGATCTTCACTGTATGACAAATTTTTCTATTCAAATAAATATATATATATATATATATATATATATTGGGTTGTCCTGAAAATTCGTGCCAATTTTGACGAAAGATTGAAATGCAACCTCCATTTAAGTTTCTTTTTTGTTATATATTTATTAAATAATAAATATAACTATATATATAACTATAAAAATAATATAACAATATATAATAATAAATAATAAATGTAATAATAAATATAATAATATAACGACTTAAAAATTTTGTGCTTCCTAAACTTTTCAGGTTTTTTTTTAGCAAAAGAACTTTAATGCTATCTATCGAAAATCGGCACGAACTTTTGTGTTATATATTTATTACATAATAAATATAATTATATATATAATTATAAAAATAATATAATAATATATAATAATAAATAATAAATATAATAATAGAACAACTTAAAAATTTCGTGCTTCTCAAACTTTTCAGGTTTTTTTAGCAAAACAACTTTAATGCCATCTATCAAAAATCGACACGAACTTTTCGGACAACCTAATACTTTGAAATTCATTATATCTCCTTTATTTAAGTATTTATAAATTTTTAGAATATTCCTGATATGAATTTTCTAATCAATTTAATAAGAATAAAACTATGATTAGATTATTATAAAAAAAAGTAAAATAAAGTAAATAACAGAGAATGAAAATTGGTACATGATTTAATATTAAACGAAGGTTACATCAACTTGGTAACCTAATTAAAGTTACATATAATAAAAGAACAAGAGATATCGGTGAGACGTTTATCGTAAGAGGATGATTAGGTGGTATCAAATGATGACGATGTGTAAATTAATAATCGATATCATTGCAACATTTGGTAATAAAATCTTTGCTTGGTTTGCGAGGACATTTGACATAGTGTTATACGTTGAAATCAGGATCGAGATCAAGATGAAGAAACAAATAAAGAAAGAAAGAAACAGTAATAGAAAGAAAGAAAGAAAGAAAGAAAGAAAGAAATAAAGAAAGAGAGAGAGAGAGAGAGAGAAGGGTGGTTAGTAGCTAACACGACCGATACATGTAGGTCAAGTAATTCGAGTGGTAATTTAAGTAGCACCCAACCAACGTAGTTGCTAAGAACGTTCTTCGTAATTCTAGATCGGCTGGTTTCACAAACACTCGGATGATATCTCCAGGTAAAAGCACTAAAAGAAGACATAGGTAGACGACACACATATACACACAGGTATCACCATTGCAGAAAGTATTGGTGAGGGGAGAACGATACCAAAGTTATAGAAGGGAGGGAGAAAAAGTAGAAGGTGGAGAAGGTGGAGGACTGATTCCTCCGATAAAAGCCACGTCGGCTGGCACCGTATGTCCATTTCCGAAGCTGGAAAGCGATTGAGAACGCAAACGGGGGACGGACCACCACTACGAGACACCTTGCAGTTGTGAAGGAAGATCTCTTCTTATTCTCGACTTCTTTATTTCTTCGTGGATTCAACTTGGCGCGTGCTAACCGAACGACGGAACGGATAGAGTAACCTTTGTTCTTCTTCTAAACTTTCATTCTAATCTTCCATACTTGAGGATTTTTCTATCTTTATCTTTTCTCTCTCTCTCTCTCTCTCTTTCATTTTTATAAAACATATATTGTGTAATCTTCTTAGGGAATTTTTTTCTTTTCACGTTAAACCACGTTCGTTTGTATACGCGATGATTTTTTAATACGTGATAGGGGTAGGTATATCTTTGAAAAGAATATATACGAACAAATTTACTCTTTTACTATTTCTTTTTTAAAGTGTGGATAAAAAGGATAGATCCTTTTTTTTTTTTATATTTTTTTTTTATTTTTTTGAAATGAAAACTTCTTTAGAATGGGAGTGATTTGAAAAAATGAAACGTGGCGCGATGTAACGCGGCGATGTAGCGCGCCGATGAAACGGCCAAGATAAAAAAAAAACTAAGATTCGAGAGAAAGAGACGAATGCAGAATATCAGGAGTAGGATAATTGTTAAGTTTATTTGTTATAATATTATTATTATATTATTGTTATCACATTTAAAAATTATTATACGTTTTATTGAAAACAAATATAAATAGATAACATATTACACGGCAAGCAAGTACTCAATTCAAAGAAATGAGACGAGTTGCTTCTGGTAACTAAAAAATGCATGGTAACTAAACACCACTGTTAGTGTTGTAAAAACCTCTATAGTAAGGTTTTTTCCGAAAAGTAGTGAGGTTTTTTCCGAAAAGTAGTGAGGTTTTTTTCCGAAAAGTAGTGAGGTTTTTTCCGAAATGTAGTGAGAAAGGAAAGACTCTAAGGAAAGACCCTACGGACTTATCGGAAAGACCCTACGGACTTATCGGAAAGACCCTACGGACTTATCGGAAAGACCCTACGGACTTATCCGAAAGACCCTACGGACTTATCGGAAAGACCCTACGGACTTATCGGAAAGACCCTACGGACTTATCGGAAAGACCCTACGGACTTATCGGAACCGCCCTACGGACTTATCGGAAAGACCCTACGGACTTATCGGAAATACCCTACGGACTTATCGGAAAGACCCTACGGACTTATCAGAAATACTTTACGTACGAGGTTTTTTCTGAAAAGTAGTGAGGCTTTTTCCGAAAAGTAGTGAGGTTTTTTCCGAAAAGTAGTGAGGTTTTTTCCGAAAAGTAGTGAGGCTTTTTCCGAAAAGTAGTGAGGTTTTTTCCGAAAAGTAGTGAGGTTTTTTTGCGATAAGTAAGTCCATAGGGTCTTTTCGATAAGTCCGTAGGGTCTTTCCTTAGAGTCTTTCCTTTCTCACTACATTTCAGAAAATACCTCACTTCTTTTCTGAAAAAACCTCACTGATTTTCGGAAAAAACTTCACTACTTTTCAGAAAAAACCTCGTACGTAAAGTATTTCTGATAAGTCCGTAGGGTATTTCCGATAAGTCCGTAGGGT
>NW_015149065.1:437507-448511 GCF_001465965.1 Polistes dominula | reverse complement strand
GGGAGTATTTGTTCTTAAAGAAATACTTTGAGGAGTGGTACAGTAATAAAAATACGTGAAGTTTAATATAAACGATTTCGTTTGAAAATACAATATTTTTATTACAACTCGTTCATGTATGATATACGTGTCATATTACATTTAATAATTATAACAGAATCTAATCGATAGATTTATTTTTTTTCCTATAATAATTATTTGTTCATTTTTATTATCAATTTAACAATAGAATATTGAATATAGTTAAATCAAATTTTTGTTATCACGTATGACACATGTAACACATGGTACATCTTAATATATATGGTTAATCTTAATATATCTAAATTACGTGTGTAACGTTGTTTGTCCGCAATGGACTCCTAAACAACTGAACCGATTTTAATCACATTTTGCACACTATGTGCAGTTTTATCCAACTTGAAAGATAGGATAGTTTATATCTCTTAGTTTATAACAGATGGCGGTATAAGGTAATTCGTTGACTTAAAGACGTGTGTATCGGACTGATTGTGAGCTACAGTAACGCTTAGCGGGGCATCCCTAGTAGTATATATAATACCTTTGTAAATAGCAATTAGTTATCATAGAAATTTTAATAATATTACATCTAATAATTATCTAGAATCTAATAGATAAACTTATTTATTTCTATAATAATTATTTGGTAATTGTTATTATCAATTTAACAATGAATTAATTTTTAATTTAATATTCAATATAGTTAAATCAAATTTTGTCTAATCACAGTATCACACATGTATCATATGGTACATATACAATATTATTATTATTATTTTATAATATAAGTTAATAAAGTATACCTTTATAAATAGCAATAGTTACCTTAGACATGTTGTATATGTATTTGTGTATGTATATATATATATATTATATATACTCTAATAGTTCCCTTCTTGAATAATGCATCGGTTGGTGTATTTGCATCGAACTTGAGGCGGTCGCTAGTCTGCCTTCTCCTCTTCTTCCTCCTCCCCCTTCCAATCCCCCTGCACCTCCACCTTCACCTCCTCCTTCACCTTCTCTTCCTTCTCCTGCAACATCTCTCTTTTCTTCTTCTTCTTCTTCTTCATCTTCTTCATCTTCTTCTTCTTCTTCTCATCTTTCTTCATCTCAAGCAGCTTCCCACGGCATCGTAGCAACACATTTCTTTATCCAACTTAGAAACCCCCACGCTTTAGCCCTTGTGCCCTTTTCTTCCTTCCTTCCTTCCTTCCTTTCTTTCTTTCTTCCTTTCTTCTTTATTTTCTTTCTTTTTTCATATCTTTTTTCTTTTCTTTCTTTCTTTACTTGTCTGCCTTAGGTCTGTTGCAGCTTTCAACTTGGCCACGCACAAATAAACGATATCTACATAATTACGTTAACGGGTTTATTTTCTAGTCCTTTTTTTTGTGGTTTTTGTTTTGTTTAAGACAAAACACGAGATAAGTATCATAATCGTTGAATTATGCGAGGCGTAAATTACATTTATAATTAAATATAATGTAATGTAATGTAATGTAATATATACATTTATTGTATATGAGTTTATCTTTTGTGATAGAAGTTATTTTTCGATGATTTATTTTTGAATTGAAGGTTCTCGTTGATTTTGACGAATGATTTAAACGCAACACATTTGAGTTTTTTTTTAAGTGAACATTTCTTTTTAGAATGGGACTGATTTGAAAACAAAAGCGAACGAAACGAAACGATGAAACGAAACGATGAAACGACTAGGATACCTACTAAAAACGAGAGAAAGAGACAAACGTATATACATTTATAGGATTTAGCATATGAGAGAATGAGATAGATAGACAGTATGCATTTTGTTTCTCATTTCAATTGATGTATCTACAAAAAAATTCAATCAATGCACGAGTGTAATAATCAAAATTCAGTCATTGCACGAGTTCTACGAAAAGTTTAGTCAATGCACGAATGTACGAAACAAAATTTTGTGTTCAATTTACGAATCTACGATGTAAGAACCCAAAATTCAGTCATTGCACGAGTTCTACGAAAAGTTCAGTTAATGCTCATTGATCATTGACGAATTTCTTCGTAGACGCATTGAAATTTTTGGAAAAAATGCACAAGTCCTTCGATCATTGACGAATTTCTTCGTAGACGTAGACAATGATATTACAATCAATTTGTAATGATTAAATTAATTGTAATTATTTAATGATTAAATTCTAAACATTCTCTTTAAAATATATCAGCCCAATTGTGTATCGATCAGGATGATTAGTGTTGGATTTAAATTTGTTTGTTTCTTTTGGATGTCACTCGAGAAAATGGCCCAAACTTTTGTACTTTTTGTGTCACGGTTGTGTCAGGGTTACGTCAGACTTTTTGTTTTGTTTTGTTACAAAACAATGTGTCCACGTGTAAATTTGTCCCAACAAACGCCGCAAAACACGATTAACCGCAAACTATTTTTGCAAATAACGAAGGGAAATTTTTGTTTTTGCTAAGTCATCCAACGTACGCAACTTTTTACAAGTTTCCTATAAAAAAAAAAAAAAAAACGGGATAAAAAGAAAAAGCAGATTATCTCGATGGTTTATAGGGTTATGCTTTTTTTTTTTTTTATTCACGTTGGTTATAACGATTGTGTGTATATGTATTTGACATTTATAAGACAGATTATTGAACATCTCGAGTTTTGAATTTCGAAAATTTGGATTAACTTTTCGTGGTTTTACTATGGAAACGACAATACGCCGCGTATAGCTATTACCGACGGCTTCCCACGCATTTTGCCATTCTCTGCATCATCGTAAGAAGATTACGTCGTCGTGGAACAAGAATGAGAGAGAAAGAGAGAAAGAAAGAGAGAAAGAGAGAAAGAGAGAAAGAGAAAGAGAAAGAGAGAGAGAGAGAGAGAGAGAGAGAGAGAGAGAGAGAGTGGCACATTAACCCTGACGCACCCTCGGGAAATGCATTTTCACGAAGAGCTTTGCCATTGAACGAACAGACGTTTTACTTATACCATCCAATATTTTAATACATTTTCTATTATATTATTATTATTATTATTATTATTATTATTATTATTATTATTATTATTATTATTTATCATTACTTTTTATTAAAATGATAAATCTTGAAATATGTATAAATTGGATTTGTTTATTAATAATTCGTTTGGATTTAAATGATTTTTTTTTTTTTTTTTAACATTAAACTTATACATCATGCATGTGTATCATGTTATTTATTAATAATGTAAATCATAATTATTATACAATATAAAAATGTAAATTTAAATATTATATTTAAATAATAATTCAAGAGTACAAACTTAATTATATTTAAATTATTTTAATATAATTTATAAATTAATTTAAATATTATATTTAAATATATTATAATTAATCAAAGTAATGTGTAATTATTTATATTGTTATAATTATTTATTATAATATTTAATATTATATATATATTAAAGAATATTATAATTTAATATTATATTTAAATATTATATTTGAATATTAATTTAATTACTTAAATAAATAAACTGTTATATTTAAATTATTATACTTTCTTTAAAGTAATTTTGAAATAAATGTCTACCCATATAATAATAATAATAATAATATTAATAATATTAATAATAGTACATTTGTATCTAAAAAAAAAAAAAAACAGAAACAAAAAACATTACGAAGAAGAAAATAACTTCGCGTAATACTTTCTCTTGCGTTTAACTTCGTGTACGTTACGTTTACGTGTAATTTACATGACCATTGAGTAAAAAGGAAAAAGAAAATAATTTAATATGTCGAAAAAGAAATCATTATAGTATATTCATAGAAAACTATTTTTGAGAAACAATTAAGAAATGTAAGTAAGCAAACAAGCAAGGAAGCAGCACTCAAGTAACCAAGTAATTTAGAAAGAGATAGGTAAAGATAAATAAAGATAAAGAAAGATAAAGAAAGATAGAAAGAGCATGGATAGATCTGAGAAAGTTCAAGGTCAACAACATCCCTTTCATACAACCGATTCACTATACGTTGATGGAAACTACGATATCGGTGCGTTATCGAAAGAACAGAGACAATGGTTGCTTCATCGAAGATTATTACGACAGAGAGAAAACGAACATTATTTGAAAAATCATCCTGAAATTAAAGCTTTCATAGGTATTCTACTCAGGTAAAAAAAAAAAAAAAAAGAGAAAACAGTTTGAATAAAATCCATCAATTGCAATCTCTTCACCCCAATCCACCCCATCCCATCCAGTTCTTTCAGTTCTTCGATTTATAAACGGGGAGTATACTTTTTATACTTAGGGGAGGAAATATTTTCAATTTTATGCAGGTTAGGAAATTGATTTTTTTGTTTTTTTTTTTTAGATTAATCTTCTTGAAGAAGACATTATTAAAAAGGGAAATATGTTATTTTAATCCTTTGAATAGATTTGACGTATCAATACGTCATGAATTTGTTTGAGTAAAGATGCACATGACGTTTCGATACGTCATTGAAATTGAGATGAGATTTAAACTAAGTTTATTGGGATTTGTAGCACTTGAATACGCTATCTAGTGGCTAAATTCAAAATTAAAGTAGATAGGTCGAATTGCTACGCCACGTGGTGGGATCTCTAGCACTTGAAATACACTATCTGGTGTCTAAATTCAAAATTAAAGTAGGTAGGTCGAATTGCTACACCACGTGGTGGGATCTCTAGCATTTGAAATACGCTATCTGGTGGCTAAATTCAAAATTAAAGTAGATAGGTCGAATTTCGACACCACGTCCCTGCCAGAAATCCCAATACTTTGGTTTTTTTTTATAAAGTAATAAGTAATTTTTTTATTATTATAATTAATTATTATAATATTTAATATTATATTTAAGTATTAATTAAATTATTATTTAATTAAGTATCAATGAAATATTATTGTTAATTTAATAATTTTCTGGTTTATTTTTCAAAGTAGTAAGTAATTTTTTTTTTATTATTATAATTAATTATTATAATATTTAATATTACATTTAAATATTAATTTTTCAATACAAATTTAATTATATATAAAATTAAATTAAATATTATATTTATATATTAATTTAAATAATATTAATTTTATTAAAATTTAAATAGTAAAATATATAAATTTAGTTATATAAAAAAAAAAAATTAATTTAATATTATTCTTTTGAAATATTTATTTAATTATCTAATTAAAATAAAATATTATATTTAAATATTATTATAATTTTTTAAAAGTAAATTTTTAATTTCATTTTATTATTATCATCATTCTCATTATTTTATTTTAATTTAATATTATATTTATATATTAATTTAATTTAATTATTTAATCAAATAAACATTATATTTGAATAATAATTAAATTATTTAATTAAATAAAATATTATTATATATTTAAGTATTTTATAAAAATTTAATTTATAATAATATTTATTTCACACACAAAGTAACTTTCAAATATATTTCAAAAAATTTATTTTTAACACGTTTTAATATATAAATAATTTAATTTATATTTAATATTAATAATTAAATATTTACTTTAATACATTTTAATATAAATTTATTTAATACGTTTCAACACATTTATTTTTTTTATTTCACTTTATTTTATCATCATCATCATCATCATTATCATTATCATCATTTTCATTAATTCTATTTTATTTAAGTTTCTTTAAAATTTGTCTTTTTTTTTTATATTATTATCAGAAATTTATTAAGAAGTCAACCGATAGACAACGTTAAAGAATTTGTCGGTGCATATTTTCATCAATCACGTTATCAAATAGTGACAGATCTAAAGAAATATATGTTAGAGATGGGTCAGCCTGTATCATTTTTGATGGAAACTTTTGAAGGAAAAGATTCTGACGATGAAACGACGACACAAATGATGACGACTACCAACGATGATGCTAATAATAGTAGTACATCCTCGAACTCATACGAGGAATCCATACAACGATACAGTATGCCACATTTTTAAAGCAACGTACGTCTATTCTATCGTACAATACTCTTCTTCTATTTTTTACATATTTCTTCCTCTCTTCATCCACCCCCCTCTTACCCCTAGCCAACCCACAGCCTACCCCCCAAACTCACCCTCTTTCTTTCATATTTGCCTTCGTTCGTTCGTTTGTTACGAAAAAAGGCTCACTCATGTTACGAACTATTTCTGTATCTGCAATTTGTTATACATCATTTAAATGTAACCTCCCTTTATATTCGTAATAAGAGATAGTTAAACGAATATTTATTCAAAATGGAGGGGTACAAGGGTTGAGGTGGAATTTAAAAATAACGAAACGTAACAGTTGCTTTGTAATACATTTCGTTTTATGAAAAAAATATATTTTTATCTCATGTCATACATCATAGACTGGTTAGAATAAAAAAAAAAGTACTTGTATACAATTTTTAAGAAAAGATGAAATAAAAAAAGAAGTAGATACCTCTTATGCATTATGGTATTTTTCAAGTTGTTTTATCTTTGGATAGGATTACAAAACAACGTGGGACAATATTCAAATGTAAACCAGAGAAGTTTGACCAGCAGATTTTAAAGGATAATAGTCTGGATCTCCGAAATATTTCGTAAAGATTATATGTCTATTTAAATACATAAAGACACACACACACATTTGTGTTTTAAATGACAACAAGTATATTTGTTGAATTTAAAAAAATAAAAGGTATCTCTCTCTCGCTTTTATAAATTAATATTATTATAACAAAAAGATGATCTTATTTTACACAATCATTTAATAAAGTGTTCATTTGTTCTTTTGTTGTTTCATCATTTTTCTTGTAATATTCTAAATAATGTTCTCGTGTGTATGTGTGTGTGTGTGTGTGTTAATAGATTTTAAATTGAAAGACTGATAGAAAGAGATAAAATTAATGTAAAGTAAAAAGAAATATGCTTGTTTTTTTTTTTTTTTTTTTTATAAAGTAGCCACGATTTCTCGATTTCAATGTGCATCGTCGAAGGGTTAATGTACACACAGAAGCAGCAGCCCTTTTACGAGAATGGTCGACTCGATAGGGACTTTTCGAGCTAGCTAATCGTGGACGACGTCGTACCGATTTTTGTATTAACGCGAACGATGAACGAGTCGGATAAGCGGCTATGTGTACGGAAGGAGGGGATCGATCGTACACGGGGGTGCAACAACCCTCTCTGCTCACGCCTTAACCCTCCACCCACTTTCCCCTGTCCCCTTACGATTAACAACATCGACGAACAAAGAACTATAATGTCGTTACGATCGCATGCTTTTTTTTTTGAAGTGAACATTTCTTTAGAATGGGTGTGATTTGAAAAAATGTAACGGAACGGTAGGCGGCGAGGTAACGGAGCGGTAGGCGACGAGGTAACGCAGCAGCGAGCGTTTTTAAAAGCGGTGGATACTTATTTGTACAATTAATAATAAAATGTTTCGTAAAAGTTAATTTATATCGAGATATTTTTTCCTTTCTTCTTGTATCATTAATAAAACAATTTATCGTCATTTTGTGACCCTTCACTTTCGATTGATCATAGAAATATTTGTTACGTTTAATGTGTAAAGATTGCATTGAGTATTTTATAATAAGGCAAATCATTAATTTTAATTGACGATGAGAAATGAGATTGGTGTTAATATTATCGTGGTCGTGATTATTCATGATAAACAAATGACAGATATAAGGGTAGGTAGATATATATATGCAGTTGTGGTCAAGCTCACCCTAAATGTAATTCATTGTGGAATACCTAACTTCTTGAATTCATTCTATATGATATATGTAATAGATTCGAACATTAGTTTGAACTCTTGGTATAGTATTTAATTTATGTTTCAACATTTAACGAGATACATATTTAATTAGAAAAATTATTTCAATATTATTTATATAATAAACATTTTTATATTAATATTAAAATAATTTTTTATAGGATTAGGTTGACATAAAAAAAAAACAAAATTAAATAGAGGATTCTGTATACGTCATTTAACAAAATGACAAATATGTTCAATCAATCGTGAATTTTGGCATGATTAAAAATATTGAGAATGTGATCATTAATACGAAAATATGGCATGATATTAAATGTGCACATATGTTACGAAAAAAAAAAAAAAAGAAAAGATAAAGGAAGAAAGGAAGAGGATGCACACGTTCATGAATAGGCCGATTAGATATAAGTCAAAGGTCATTTTCAGGAGCGTGTGGGCATAGAAGCATTCATGGAAGATGACTGAAAAAGGGACGATGATCCCCTTCACACTTTTCTCGTCGTTTAACTTATTTTCCGAACATTTGAACACGATACAATTTTTCATTTGATATACCACATTATTTATATTCACGTATTTTTATTATATATTAGTATATACATATAATAAATAATATACATATACATATATATATATATATATATATATATTTATTATTAAATTATACCAGATATGTTACATTATATTATCATTAAACTATACAACATAGATTATAGTATTAGAATAAATACTATTAAATAAAATTATTATTATTATTATTATTATTGTTATTATTATTAATATATATATATATATATAGAAAGGTAATCCAATATTTCTCCTAATTTAAAGTTGATCCTATTTTTTTAATATCCCAAGAGTAACGTACCTTAATACATATATTTTTGAACGATATTATTATTAATATGTACCCCACTATATAAACCTTACACATCGCGAATAATTTAATTATTCAATGTTAATTGACTTTTGATCATTACAAAAATAAGACATCTGTCGATATTTATATTAAATTATCTAACATCATTAACCACAAGATTAAATCTAACATTTCATGCATTCAATTTACAATCTTAAAATCATTTAACAAATGATATGTATACATATCAATTACGATAGACATTATTATAAAGAAACACATAAGAAATCAGTAAGAAGTACTCGAAAGAAGAGAGAGAGAGAGAGAGAGATAGAAATCAAATGCTCGATCATTTTGATCGATCGATGGGTGGGTGGGGGATTGATCACGTTCGTTAATGTTGCCACAATCGTTGAAGGTGGAAGGTGGGGGGGGGGTACAAAGGGAAACGTTGTGGTACGTTACTGGAACCGGAAATGGACCGACTGGGCAAACAATTGCAAACTTCCCTCTGTAAATAACCGGAAACACGACGGATATATACCGTGCGGCTGCGGAATACTACTCTCTATCTCTTTCTCACTCTATTTCTCTTCGTTGTCGTTGTCGTCGTTGTCCGTTGTCGTTGTATCGTCACACACGTATACACTGAACTTATATACCTATCTACCTATAGAGGGCTGGTTGTGTTACGCGATGCTTTTGTACTCTCGTTCGATTAATTCGACTGAGTTGAATGCGCGCGATCTTCCTCCTCTCGACAACATGCCGCGACGCGTAATGGACCGTATTAAAGCGAAATGACGCGAATCCGTACTAAAAAGCCCCCCTCCCCCTCTTCTCCTACCCCATATCCCTACCCCTATCCCTTCCTCACTGTCCCTGTCCCGTCCACAGATTTTCTATTTCAAACTTGCCCATTATCTATAGTCGAACCCCTTACCAACCGGGTTATGGCTAACACGGATAACTAGCACGATTATTTTTAAGGGGCACCACACTAGCGCGACCGCTTGAAATTTAACTGATTTTTTGGAATTTTTTTGTGTTTTTTTTTAAAGTAAACTACTGCCTGGAATGTTTTCATTTTTTTAAGGAGATATTCGTGAATGTGTGAGTCAAGTCAAGTTAAGTCAAGTTAAGTCAAGTCACAAGTCTTGTTCTATCTTTTTCTTCTCTTTTTGTAAATCTCTTTGCCTTGCTAATGTGATCATACGTCGGTCGTCGTGTACCGGTTTGGGCGGCGCTATACCGGTTCCTCAAATATTCGCTACAGTGTCCTGAAAGATTGTATAAAAAGTGATATTTAGACCGGTTTTAGTTCTTTCTTGGCTCACAACGGCAGAAGCTTATGATTTATTTTTCTTTTTCTTTTTATTTTATTTTTTTTTTATTTCTTTAAACTCAAAAGAAAGATGAGTGCATTTTTAACGTTCCATTATCGTTCAAGTTCTATTGTCATGTAATAAATACGATAAAAGTTTAATGATCAACTACAAGAATCAAAAATGTTTATTTCGAGTTAGGATCATTTAAAATGTGTGTGTGTGTGTGTATTGTTTTTTTTATTTATTTGCTCTTGTCGATCTTGGTCAGTTTCTTTTTTTTTTGGGGGACATTTAAAAGAAGCTTCTCTTCTCCTTTTGTCGCGTGTTTAAAAGGTGAATCAGTAACTTCGTGTTGAGAGTTTGGTGGACCACCGAGATTGTTTAGTTCAAGTTTGTTGTTTGGAGAAACATCATTTGTGTTTGATACACAAACGAGTTTAGGATGTCAGATTTTATCAAAGATTTGGACGAATTATATGTTTTTTTACAAATCACTCTTCCTTATACTAATATATAAAAAAAGAATTATTTATTTAGATAAATTATGTATTCATATATACATATATATGTTATACGTATACATTTGGTAAAAGTTATATATATATAAATTACGTGTGTAACGTTGTTTGTCCGCAATGAACTCCTAAACTACTGTACCGATTTTAATCAAATTTTGCACATTGTGTGCAGTTTCATTCAACTTGAAAGATAGGATAGTTTATATCTCTTAGTTTATAACAGATGGCGGTATAAGGTAATTCGTTGACTTAAAGGCGTGTGTATCGGACTGATTGTGAGCCACATTAACGCGTGGCGGAGCATCCCTAGTATATAATATTATATACTATGGTATATTATATCTATATATATATACAATATAAATATCAATATAAATATTAATCATTTATAAATAATTTAATAATATTTTAATAAATATTCTTCACTCTTATTTCAAGCTTAAATACAAATTTCTATCTAAGAGATATATATATATATATATATATATATATATATATA
>NW_015149065.1:413281-437492 GCF_001465965.1 Polistes dominula | reverse complement strand
TATATATATATATATATATATATATATACATACTTAGATACATATGTATACATATATACAGCAAGGAGAATATTTTCATAAGTAAAGTAATACTCTACACTAACTTACTCTCTTTCCTCGTTTCGTTCCTTCCTTTCCTTTCTCTGAGAAGCATTTTAAAAGCTTCGACGAAAAGGGTCGTATTCAAAGTTTAAGGGACACGCTCTTTTCCAGTTCTCTCATTAATAGCTCAACTTTGGATATGTCCTTTTTAAGTCAAGAGAAATCATGTTATGTTATTTTATTTTATTTTCTTTTTTTTTTGTTCTCAACATTTCTCTTTTAGTCTTTTCTACTGAAATTAGTACAAACGTGTTCAAGATATATTATAACCAACTGGCTTTCTCACTATCTCTGTTTCTCTCTCCCTCTCTCTCTCTCTCTTTCTCTTTCTCTTTCTCAGTTAGGACAAATGTGATGCGTGTGTGGCGGCATTAGAGAAGATTAGACGACGCACCACGCCGTACATAGATGGAAGGCGGACTACGGTTAGTATGCCTCTGAATATTGCACTTTACGACGAGCACTGGAATAACTCCTTCCTCTTGGAACATCTATATCTATCTCTCTCTTTATACCTTGGTATATATATATATATAGAGGGAGAGAGAGAGAGAGAAAGAGAATTTACCCTCTCTTCCATATTCCATCTTTCTCCCTCGTACTGGGCCCTCTCGCGACGTGGTTATCGCGGTGTACGCGAAATTGGCCTCGCACCTTCGGAAGTTAATCTCGTTGAAAATTCTACTACATTGTACTCTATGACTATATATATATATATATATATTTTATTATATAATATACGTATGTGTGTTTATGTATTATATATATGTATATACACATTGGTATATATATATATGTGGCAGTGAAGCGAAGAAAGCATGAGGGGTGACAAACTTGCCGTTTACTCGAACGGCCGAATAAAATTAAAGGGATAACCGACGAAACAAGCCAATTCGTTCGTTTTACTGAAATCGTGCTTGTGTATATATGTATCTATATATATATATATATATATTTTTGTGCGAGGTAGTAGTATGGGTTTAAAAGTATCATCGTACGAAACGAGACGGGAATTAATGTCGAGATACGAAACCACAGTGTGATAGGGAGAAAAAAAAATATAATCGTATCTTCGTACCTTTTTTTTTTTCTTTTTCTCTTTCTCTCTGTCGAATGAAAATGATCGATATTTCATAATCAAATTAATGCCTTGTGATTTTTACCGTTATGTATATATATATATATATGAAATGTTAACTTATCTACCAACTATTTTTTATAGACATATATAGTGGACATATATAGTCCACATATACAGTGGAGACAAAAAGTATTCGTACACCTAACAATTTGGAATCAAATATTGTGACATTGTAGTTTATTAATAACACTTTTTATAAACAATAAATTTAACAATATTCTTCAGTATCAATGTATCAATTTGGCAGAAACATACGAGCAATAAGTATTCGTACAATTTATATTTCGAACTATTTAAAAAAAAATTCATACATAAACCATAATGTAAACCCAGCACATGATTACTTTCCAGTTATAATTGACCACATCAGTATGTTTGTAAATCATCGGTATCAGTTGAGCTCAACATTTTTTAAGATCGAAAATTATTGTTGGAAAATGGAACAAAAACGTGTGCAAACAACGATAGAAGAAAGATAAATGATTATTAATTTACATAATCAATGTAAAAGTTTATTAGAAATATCGCGAATTCTAAACAGACCTCGATCTACTGTACAAAGTATCATTGATAGGTATGGATTAAGAAAGAAACTGTAAAATAACTCAAGAAGTGGACGTTCACGGAAAATTAATCGATACACTGGACGAGTTATCACAAGAATGATAAAACCGAATCCAAAGATGAGTGCTATCAAAATAGTCGAACATCTTAAAAATAATTGAATTATTGATACATCCGCTAGTACTGTAGGTAATTTTGTTGCGAAATGAAGGGGTATCATGGTCATGCCCAAACCAACTGCACTCATGCAGTCCCAAAACAAGTACAGCACCTCCATCGTGTTTCACTGTGGGTCGCAAGTTTTCCGGTTTTAGCTGTTCATTTTTTTTTTCCTTCATACAGTGCAGTGTTCATCAGATTTTGTCTCGTTACATCTATTGTAGAGACTTTCAAGAATATGTATAAATTTCATCGTTTATAAAAACAACAATTTAACAACATTTTATTTCAAATTGATCGGTGTACGAATACTTTCTACATTCACTGTATACGCATGCACATGTGTGCCCATAATTATGAAAGTGGTCTAAAAGTCATATATATATATATATATATATGTATGCTTTGTTTCAAAATATTTAAAAAGAATTACATTTGAACACTGTATAAATTCTAATATAATATTGAAATAACAAACATTTATTTAACGATTCATTTTTGACAATATATCCATTTTAAATTACATTGAATTAATTAATAATTAAAATAATGTGGTATTGTGAATTAACTGATAGATTAATTTTTTGTTTGTTAAACTTTGACTTAGACCACTTTTATAATTATGAAAGCCACACATATATATACATATATATCAAACGTATTGAAATAAATACACTGATCCTTCTGTATTTTCGTCGAATGTATCAATGTGCGGTTTTAAAATTTCACTAACGCGATATAATGCCGATGACATTTCAATCAAATTTATTATGTGATGCTCTTCGCACAATGAGAAAGAGAGAGACAGAGAGTGAGAGTGAGGTAGAGAAAGAAGGAGTGGGGGACAGGTGGAAATGGAAGGATATAGAGAATCGACAAGAGAACGGTACTTGTTTCGATTAAATTATAATGATCTATCCATTATTTCGATTGTTTCGAGAATCAAATTAAAGCAACACGGAAATCATCGTCCATTGCATGTTTATGTATTATATATACATATATATACGTATAGGTAATAGAAATGATTGTGGAAGTTTGCTAGTAGCTTAAACATCGTGTACAGTCGTCGTGAATCCTCAGTTAGGCTTGCTCCAACGATCTTTAGCCGCGGGCTTTAACCTTAGGGGCCATGGTTCACGTTCTTAGCATACGTCGCGAAGATAGTCTAGAAGGATGCTTCGAGGATATCGAGAATCGTAAACGCATGCGCATTAATACGCAGGATTATTCCTCAACTGGCTAATCTATGGGGTGTTCTTTCAAGCGGAAATTCAAATCATTTGAAAATCCTTCTTCATGAATTTAACTTTATTTCAGTTAGAATTTGTTGAATCCCATGTGAATGATACTCGTAGGATAATCATTGTGTTCTTTAATTAAATGAATAAAACTTCAATTTTCAATTTAGATTATTATCGCGTGAAAAATTGTTTATTATTTAATATTAACAATTTTAACAAAATCTAAATGGGATTTGTGTTTATGTAAAACTATTTGTGCGTTGTCACGTGTTGTTGTTGTGGCTCATGTGAGTTACAATATGATGTTTTGTATAGTTAAAAGTTAGGTTATGTTCAAATGTTTTGAGTACTCATTGAAATCTATGACCAACAGATGGCACTGAATTTACCCGTATATTTTTTGTTGTTTTTTTCTTTTAATTAATTACTGTTTCTCGTAAATAAATTGCAAAATGTGTAAGAATGCAAAATTGTGTCAAAATTTAATAAATATAAAGATCAAATTTAGATTATGTTCAAATGTTTCGCACATTCATCGAAATCTATAGCCAACAGATGGCACTGAACATACTTGTATCGTACAATTATTTTGTAAAAATTAATTAATTATTTTCTAAATAAATATAATGTAATAAAAACATAATTGTATGCGAATACAAAGTAGTATCAAAATTTCCAAACAATCGGTGCAGTACTTTTTTTTTTTTGCACAAACGAAATCTACATTTTTATATACACAGATAAATTGTCACAGTTTGAAGTAACTCACCCTGTATATAATAGTATCCGGTTAAAGGGAGCTTATCTCGATTGCAGGGAAAACCGAGAAAACATTTAGGAAAATGTAAAGATTGTTTGAGATTTCTCGTAAGAGTAAATTACGATCGTAGGAAGCGTGTATATCTATACGGATAACGTTGGTTGGTTACTTACTTACTTACTTACATACATACATACATACATTGACGATGAATCACGATTCGTGTAATGCTTTAGCTCGTCGTTTATAGAGAAACCAATAATAATCTCTCGCTTCTTCCTACCGTTTAAGCTTTAGAACGAGAACACCGAGAGAGGGATTCGTCGATCTCGAATTGTAATTTACGGAAATAAGCACGTTACCAGACCTACGGTGCTCGGGATCCTTCTCTTAGCAACCTGGGATGTGCATTCCTCTCTTCATTAACTTCTGTTCAAGGAATTTTCGTCATTTAACACGATTATCCCGATTCCCGATCAATATCGTTTCGTATCTACTATTTTCGATTAATGTCTAGTGAAATTATTGAACGTGCAATTCTATAAAAGGCCAATGTCTATTACTCGAAAAGGTATTTGCCTGGACTGACTGTTAAATTAGTATTGTTCCAGTAGCAAACTGCTTGTCCTACTTGATTTATCGAATTATCCAAAATCAGTTTATCATTATAACGATTGAATCGTGACTTGTTTCGATGATTAATCAGTTACTATTCTGTTTAACCTATTTCAAAAGAATAAATAACTAGTATAATCAACAAATATATGTATGTGTAAATACTGTAAACTTTATTTTAAATGAATTAATTATAAAAAACATTTTCGCTAGAATACAAAATTAGAAGATGTAAAAGTGATATATTGAAAAAAAAAAAAGAAGAGTATTCAAATTTATTATTTCTCGTATACGTGTTTTGTTGATATGCAAATGAGATGCATATGTGCAGGAATGTGTACACTGACAAGCGGGTACTATAAATGCATATATATATGTGCATATGTGTATGTATCAACGTTAAATTGTATAATTCATTTAAATCGTACAAACCTGTAGGTTTGAATCGATATAATTTAAACATTTTTATACGTTAATATACACTAATACTGGTAGATTTACGTAGCAACTCGAATGGCGCTGATACGGCGCCCAATTCATTCGAAATCTTTACTTTACTTTGTCTGTTTATTTACGATATGTGATAAGATATTTCTTTTAAGATAAACTTCAAGATAATACTTAAAGGGACTGTAAAGTTTGTTCTGATCATAATACACCTGGAGATAGCCCGGAAGTAACGTACTATTGTGATAAGTGTCCTGATAAACACCTAGAATTCATCTTGGTTATTGTTTTAGGAAATATCATACAGAAACTAATTACAGTTAATAATAATTCTCAAATTTGATTGTTTTTCATGTAAAAATATATAAATTTGATGGTAATTGAATTATTTTGTATAAGTTTGTTTGTTTGTTTATAAATGATTTGAAAATACATGTCAAAATGTTTTCCTAATTTGGCTGAAATCTTTGTCGAGTTTGCTAGTTAGTGCAAGTGAAAAAGGGGCGATCGAGTGTAAAAGATTACATGAGCATGTAAATTGGTGTGTCCTTTTATAAACATTTTAATCGGTTGTTAGTTTAGTTATTTCATGAAACAATTAGTTATTTCATAAATTAACGATAACATATGAATATATGGTATTCGTTGGTTGTGAGACCATGTCAAGTGTTATTTAGAAAGTCTCTCATACGAAAAGCATATAACTAAAGTCGGAGATTAAAAAAAAATCCGACGCGTGTGGCCGGTGGATAGCAGAGGAGGAGGAGGAGGAGGAGGAGGAGGAGGAGGTGGAGGAGGAGGGAAAAAAATAGTTTCGAAGGGTTGAGTTAAAAAGAGAGGTATTTATTTACATATACATACGTGTATGAAAAACAAAAAAAAATAAAAAAAAAATAAAAAAAAAACAAAGAAAAAACGAGGAATGAGAAAGAGATGGAAAACAGGAGGGATGAGAAAAACTGATACAGTGGCCGTGTATAGATATTGAAAGAACGAACGAGTATCGCGTTTCTGCAAGCGCATTTAAAACCAGTATTTGAAGCGTGTGACAGGGGTCAACTCACGAATTTCAATGGAAAGACTGTATCGCGAATGGACAGACGTTTGCTGCGAATAAATGTATATGTATATATATATATTTTGTATATACATATATATGTGTGTATATTGTTTGCATAAAATAATATTAAAAGAATCCGGGGGCTATAAACAAGAATTTTCTTATCATGTTTGTTCTCTTAAATAAAGTCATGGTAATGGATAACATTTGATGGTTCTTCGTAATCACTTATTGATATTATTTTATACAGGATGATTCACAAGCACTTGTCACTTAAATAGTTCCAAAAGTCTGATAAAACCAGAAAAGTGGATAAGAAACAAAGTTGCATGAACAATTCAGGATTACAATGTGACATTAGGTTGAATCATTCTCGAGAATTATTGGTCAATTTTGTTTTGTTTAAATACAATGTTACATTTTAATACTAATTTTCGGATAGCGGCTGGTCAAGACAAATCCAATGATATGCAACATTAATATTTTTGAAATTCAACGATGGTCAAAACTGGCGAACAAACCGGTCACAATACAGCTCTTTCGCGTAATGGTCGCGTCATGGTCGCGTCAGGGTTTCGTCAGGGTTGCGTCAGACTTTAGTTGTTCCGACAACAGACGGAACCAGATATTTTCCAAATAGTTTTGATTGGTCATTGTCGGGTTTTGTATTTAATGTTGCACATCATTGGATTCATTTTGTCAGCCGCTATCCGAAAATTAGTATTGAAATATAACATTGTATTTAAACAAAAAACAAAGTTGACCAATAAATCTCAAAAATGACTCAACCTAATGTCATATTGTAGTGCTGAGTTTTTGTATGCAACTTATTTTTTATCAACTTTTCTGGTACTATCAGACATTTGGGGCTATTTAGGTGGCAAGTGCTGGTTGATATCATATTGTTTTTTTTGGAAGAAATTTTTGATATTATTTGAATCGAATGGTTTTGTTCGGTATCTCTTATGGTTTTTAATATATATTTCATTTGAGCGTCTCGACGTTTGACGAAATAATTCGACGTAGGACGTGCGATGTCGAGTTCAATATGACACGTAGGATTGCGACAAGTTAACGTGGAATTCAAAAGAGAAAGAGAGAGAGAGAGAGAGAGAGATAGAAAGAGAGAGAAAGAGAGAGAAAGAGAGAGAAAGAGAGATTAGTATTTGTACAGTATTAATAGCTGTGCTTGAAATGGACAGGAAGGAAAACCAGGATTATTGTTGAAAGGACCGATATCCTGAATTTATAATAATAATATACAGTCAAATCTTGCCCATGCACCATGATATTTCTCTTGCATCTAAACATATACATATATACAAATCTAAAAAATACAGACAAAATAATATTAATAACAAAAAATATAATATAATAATAATATACAGTCAAATCTTGCCCATNCATATACATATATACAAATCTAAAAAATACAGACAAAATAATATTAATAACAAAAAATATAATATAATAATAATATACAGTCAAATCTTGCCCATACATCATTCCTGTTGCATATAAACATGTATATATCTAACTAAAAAGAATACAAATATAGAATAATATTAATATTAATAATAAAAAGTATAATAATAAAAAAAAATATTTCCACATGTGTAGATATATTTGGAATGACAACAATATTTTGTCTAAAGTAAAACGAATCGACTGTATATATATACGAAAAAGGGGGGAATGTTGAAACTGGATTAAGAGACAAAGAGAGAGAGAGAGAGAGAGAGAGAGAAAGAGGAACGAACCGTCGAAACGTAAAGAAGCAAAAGTACTCTACCATCATCCACATTGATGCTAGATATGTGTATGTATGTGTGCACACGTGTGAGGAGCAAATAGAAGGTGGAACGCGACGCGAAACATCCGGTGCTCCTATCGCCTCGAGGTATTTCGCGTCGTAGAGTTCGTAGTTAACCAAGCACGAAGAACGTAATATTCGCGGTTTGTGCATGCCGCAGTAACGCTTCCACATTTTCGGATGGAAAGAACGCTCATCAGTCGTCGTCGTCGTCATCGTCATCCTCGTAGTCGTCGTCATCGTCATCGTCATCCTTTTAGTCGTCGTCGTGGTGGCCGCACCGCGTGGACGACGACGAATCGACGACCGGCTGCAGCGAGGTTCAAATCCAAAGAGAGTCCCCGCTTGCAATGGGCAACACAAAACCGATGATGGTGGTTGTATGGTGTCGGTATTGGTGGTGGGGGTGTAACGCGCGAGATGGCTGACCGTCGGCGGCACAGGGGAGCTACCACCATGATATAAGCGTGCTACATGTATGCGTATATATATATCTACTGTCTGTATATATGTGTATATGTGTATGTGATTAGTATAGAAGAGACAGTAAAAGTGGATTGGCGTTGTTCTTGGTGTACGAGAGAGAGAGAAAGATCGATGACTCTCAAGAGAGAAAGAGAAAATAATATACATATATGTATGCGTATCATCTATTCTTCATGTGTATGTATGTATATATATATGTGTGTGTGTGTGTGTGTGTGTGTGTGTGTGTACTATGGTTCTGACCATGAGAAAGAGAGAAAGATAAAAGGTACAAAAGAGTACGAAGGGAATAGGTAGGCGCAAAGTATAGACCGGGCTAAGCCAATGGGAGAGAGTGAGATAAACGAGACGCCGGGCGTAGGCGCAAGCGTAGCAATGCCTTCGTGCCCGATTTCAACCGAGTATACTCGAGTATATCCGAAGTCGCGCGTGGCACCGTTTGAGAATCGCCGCATCAGTCGCGAATCGACCATCGCGCCGCGAGCATAGGTCGTTTTGCCTATTTTTCACTGGTTCCAAAAAAGGTTCCGTCATATTAACCCTTTTTCGATAGTACCTTTTTTTCGTTTTGTTATTCTTGATATAGTATTTTTTGTTTTTTTTTGAGGGTTTTTTTTTTTTTTTTACAATGACACGAATCGAAACGTGTTTTACGATTGGTCGTGTGTTTGACGCAAACTTACTGTGGACCTTTCGTATGGAAAGTGAACGTCTTGCGTGTAGTTTATTCTTAATATAAATAAATAAATAAAAATACATCGAGTTAAGACTCCGATAAGATTTGGAAGACGGTTTTTGATTCATTTGAAAATAAAACAAAAAAAAATAAAAAACTATGTTGAAGTATATTAAATGCAAGTAAGAAGAGGACGACAACAACAACAACAACAACAACAACAACAAAATTCAAACATCATGTGCGTTTAGTGTGTGTGTTTTTTTTAGAATTTGAAATTAAAATAATAAGGATCGTTAGATCGATCGATCGATTATGAAAAAATCGTGATCGATACAAAAATACATCGATGTAGTATTTGTAAGTTGACTTTTGTCGTAGTTAAAAGGTAAGGGGGTTCGTTCGTTCTCTACGAGAAATGTCGAGTTTGACGTACCGTCGCACAAACCGGCTAAACAAATCATCAATTGTATTATGAACCGTCCAAAAATCATTGAAAAGATAACGATGGGAATCCCGTTAATCGACCGATCGAAACGATCGATCGATCGTTTTACCTTGTAAAAGGAGGGAATAGTAATAGTGTGTGTGGTGTGTGGTGTGTGTTAACTTATCCTACGTGTTGAGAAGGAAGAAAATAAAGAAAAGATAGAAAAGAGTGTTGTTACGAAGGACGAAGAAGAGTGGAGGCACATCTCGTTCAACAACGTCTCCCGCTAGTTCCTTGACCTTTTAAAGTTCTCTTTCTTCGTATTACAACACACTGAGAAAGAAAGAAAGAAAGAAAGAAAGAAAGAAAGTAATCAAATTAACCAAATTAACAAAATTAACATATTTCTTTTAAACAACAGTGTTTGTGTAATTGTATTTTTTTGTTTTTTTTTTTTGTTAAATGAAAGAAAGTTTAGTTTTTCTCTGGGGTGTTTTTTTTTTTTTTAGTTAGGGGGTTTATTATTTTGGTTATTTTGGTTTGAGCTTACGTGCATATACTCATCAAATATCTTTTGTGCATTTTATTCTACGAAATTAAATTCAATTCAATTCAAGTATTTTGTGGTGCGCGATCCTGTGAAAGAAAGAATCGTTGTTTTGTATTATTTCTTTTTTTCGTTTTGTTTATTTTGTTGTTGTTTGGTTATCTCGTGCGATGTACAGTGTGTATACTTGAATAAAAAAGGAAGATTGCTTTAGCAATAATTTGCAATTAGTTTGTTAAAAAGACGATAAAGGTTGTCGTTAAAGAAAGGATAAAAGAAAGGACCTTTGGATAACATCGAAGATGCCGTGCGTCGGGACGACGACGCCGTTCCTCATCCTCACAATATTTGCTCTTACTGCGAAAGGTAATTTGTACTATTGATTGATTGATTTATTTAATTAATTATTAATCATACTTATTTACTTACTTTTAGTACGTGATAGTAGTTCATAAAATTAAATGAGATTACAAGATTAAGGAAACAACGCGTTTCTGATCCTTTTAATTTACAGTAACAGTGTAATTTTATCAGCCACCTATGAATCTTTCGAGTTAATTGGCGATACGCAATGAGAGTAATGTCCGACGTTCAAAGCTTCTACGTAATTTAATTAATTGCATTTTCTCTTGGAATTAAGTAGCGGATAATATACTACCAGTTAAATATTAAATTAGCACGAATAGAGGTATGTAAGTAACGTAAATAATTGGATATGTAAATAACAGACTAGAGACGTGAGTGAGATTTAAAATCTAATGATTAATTGGAACTATAAGCTAATCATCGTGTTTAAAATAGAACTTCATTATAAAATTTATATCAAATCGACCAATCGCGTTACACGCTTTATAACTAAGATTCAGATTTAAGGGGGGACATCATTAGGGTGACTGTTTGAAAAAACATAGGTTATTTTCGGGAATTTTTTGGAAAGAAAATTACTGCATGGAATGTTTCAATTTTTTTTTTTTTTTTTTTAAGGAGATACTCGTGAATATGTAATGAAAATATGACCAAATTTTGGGAGCAAAAAATTGAAAATTAAACGAGTTATTCGCAAGTTTCCAAGTACCCTCTCACTGTTGCAGTTATGGCGATCTTTTACAGTGCATAAAATCAAAAACACCAAAATGTTTATTAAACTATAAGAAATTTCCCGTAGCATGAATCTCGGTTGAAAATTGAATTTGAACAAAATGACGGAGTTTGAAAAACAAAACGTGTCTAATTTTAAGTTTTACAGTTTTACAGTTTACGTTAGTAATTTGATCGTTGTAAATGAAGAAATGTTAGATGACTATAATTCCAAAATTATTTCAGAGATGTACTTGAAATTTGAGTATGTTATTTTTACAAAATTTCACATTAGTGGTGTCCCTTAACCTAAAAATATTTACATACTTACGTACATACTGTATATCTAAGTAAAATCTTATTGTTAGTACGATTAAAAGTGAGATTAAACATTGAACGGACACGTAAAAGCTAAAAGTAGAGCTTATCGATTTATGGAGTTGGTTTAATTACGTGCTTCTGCTTTGTGGGTTGCTAAAGAAGGTTTTTTTTTTCTTTCATTTCCTAGACACTAAGGAAAGGGTTTTCAAACCCTTTTTTTTGTTTGTCTTTTTTTTTTTTGATTGAAATCGTGCAAGTAATTCAATAAATTTCATTACTAAGTATTTACGTTATTGTTTGATAAATGAAGTATTGAATTTGTACAGAAAGTTCGTGTTAATATTCGCTAGATGGCATATTAAGTTATTTTGCTAAAAAAAAAAAAAAAAAAAAAAGTTTTCAATGGACAACATTTTGAAGTTACCTTTAACTTAATTACTCGCCATAATACAAAAATGCAAACAAACAAAAAATTAAATTAAATTAACTGTATAATGATATTCATACTAATTAAATACAATTATTTTTGTAACAATTGTTTTTTTTTTTGTTTTATTTATTTCAATATAAAAAATATTGTATATTATTAATTATTGCATTGAAAATATAAACTAGTATGAATGATTTAATATTTACATGAAAAATGAGGTTAAGATTGCATGACTTTAACGAATATATTTCATTCTGAAGTTGCAGTTATTGAAAAAAACATTTCAAAATGCGTCCCAAAACAAAAGCCATTTGCTGTTAATGCACTCTAAGGGTTAAAGATGAAGTAAAGGTTATGAAACAAAATTGCACACTTATATATATAATTAAATAAATACATGTATATACACAAAAAAAACAAAAAGAAAACTTAAATGTGTTGCATTTTCAATCATTCGTGAAAATCGGCACGAACTTTCCGGACAAATCCAATGTATGATAGATCGGTCAGAGTCCATGAAACTTTACGAGTAAGAAAATTTCATTCTACGGGATGTAATTTTACCTCGAAATGATTGGACGATCCACGAAACGAATTCTCGATCGAATGGTTGTTGCAGACATTTTTTTTTTATCTTTTTTTTTTTCTTTCTTTTACTTGGAATGAACATCTCGAGATTTCCGAGTACTAGTAGTAGTAGTAGTAGTAGTAGAAGAGAGTTCATTCGTTCTTTTTCTATCTCTCTCTATCTCTCTCTCTCCCTCTCTCTCTCTCTCTCTCTTGGGATCGTAACCGAGTTAACCCTTTATAGAGTGACGGGACGTGAAAGTCCGTTAGCTAGAATTCTCGCAATTTCTCACTCTAGATTTCCAACGTATGTTTCTATCTATCTGTCTATCTATCTATTTATCTATCCTACGTATGTAATATTCACGCGTATATATATATACAGGGTGATTCACCAGCACTTACCACCTAAATAGCCTCAAAAGTCTGATAGTAGCAGAAAAGTGAATAAGAACAAAGTTGCATACAAAAACTCAGGACTACAATATGACATTAGGTTGAGTCATTTTCGAGATTTATTGGTCAACTTTGTTTTTTGTTTAAATACAATGTTACATTTTAATACTAATTTTCGGATAGCGGCTGACAAAACGAATCCAATGATGTGCAACATTAAATACAAAACCTGACAATGACCAATCAAAACTATTTGGAAAATATCTGGTTCCGTCTGTTCTCGGAACAACTAAAGTCTGACGCAACCCTGACGCGACCATGACGCGACCATGACGCGGAAGAGCTGTATTGTGACCGGTTTGTTCGCCAGTTTGGACCATCGTTGAATTTCAAAAATATTAATGTTGCATATCATTGGATTTGTCTTGACCAGCCGCTATCCGAAAATTAGTATTAAAATGTAACATTGTATTTAAACAAAACAAAGTTGACCAATAATTCTCGAGAATGATTCAACCTAATGTCACATTGTAGTCCTGAATTTTTGTATGCAACTTTGTTCTTATCTACTTTTCTGGTACTATCAGACTTTCTGAGCTATTCAGGTTGTAGTTGCTGATGAATCACCCTGTATATAGTATATAGAATTTATGTATGCATCTAACAAATGTTTATACGTGTTTTTTTTTACATATTTGTCACATTTATGTTTTAGATTGGTCCAATAACAATCTTGTATTTTTATTTTTCGTTGTTGTTGTTTTGTCTGTCGTGAAATGCGAACAGGAATATTTATGATGTACATAGGTTGAAAAAGGTATTACAATTCTTTTTTTTTAATATTAAAGATGTCACCAGATGGTTGATGATCAAACCAAAATGATCTTTCAGATTGTTTAAGATTGTCTTTCATAGGCAATCAATTCAATTCATGGACAACAATCTTTCAGATTGTCTTGCATTGGAGTATTAACCTTTTGGGTAGACATTTGTTTAAAAATTACTTTGAAATATTATAAATAATTTAAATTAATAATTAAATATATATATTATAATTAATTATAATAATATCAACAATTACTTATATTACTTTGAAATAAACCAGAGAAATGAACTTAGGCTAGTTAAATTTCGTTGTCAGTTTCAATGACAACGTATAAAAACGTCATGTGCATCTTATCCCAAACAAATGCATGACGTATTGATACGTCAAATGTTAACCAAAGGATTAAAGAAGAAAATTAAAAGAAAAAAAAAAAAAATGAATCATAGTTAATTTAAACACTTGGCATGCAGCGGGTATACTTCATCGTCAAGTTACGCGTGCAGCGGGCGTTTTTTCGTGAATCGCGAAACGCAAGTTTGGTCACAAATTGTTTGTATCTTATTTTTTTGCAACTTTGTCAAATTATATACTACATATACATTAAAAAATGCATAATTCATTAAATACTTAACTAATCACTTTGTCTATTTCAAACTGTAATGTAATTATACGTTACTTACAATTCATAACAAATCAACTTAACACGTATTTTTACGTGATCCGCTCTCTAGTGACAAATTACTAAAAACGTAAAAATACGTTGTCCGCATTTCACGTGTTCATTTGAAATTCATAATATAAACGAGTTATATATTAATCATTTATTTGAATTGAGAAATAAATAAATAATCAAATGGTCACACACAGGGTTTTGTTTGATACATTCTGCTAGAGAGACAGACAGAGAGAGAGAGAGAGAGAGAAAACTAGAAATATAAAAAATAAAAAATACAGTAAAATAAAATAAATCGAAGTACAATAATATACTCGTAACTATGATCTAAATAATTTTGCTAGGATCATAGATAGTAGGTTCGATCGTTATTACCGGTAGTCTTAAGTTTATTTCCACGTAGTCGTAAACGCGATCATAGAAACGTCCATGCGAGTTTCTCGATGGTTGGTTGGTTGGTTGGTTGGTTGGTTGGTTGGTTGGTTGGTTGATGCGCAAGGGTTTATCGGTGCCACCAAGTAAAAATATCTTCTTTCTATCCAAGTGAGGAACAAAAACGGCGGAGCCAATGAATAATTTACGAGCAGAATCGTCGAACTTCGCTGTCCTTTTTTTTTCTCTTTCTTATACGCGTGTATAAAGAGAAAAAGAAGAAGAAAGAGAAAGAAAGAGAAAGAGAGAGAGGAATGAAGAGGAAAGGAGAACGCTTCGTCGCAGAAAAGCGAGGAAGGTAGAGAAATAATTAATCGACATCTATGCCGCACGTTGTCCCAAGCGTTCGTCTAAAGATAGCATTGGGACTTGGACACGGCCTCGATGCATTCTCTTTCTATCTTTCTCTCTCTCTCTCTCTCTCTCTCTTATTCTCATTCTCATTCTCATTCTCTTTCTTTCTTTCTCCCTGTAGACTCTTATTCCTCTATAGCCATTTGTAGAAACGATCCTCCTTCTTAGTCTTATTTTTTTTTTCTTCTTTCTCTCTCTCCTCTCTATTTTTTACCCCCTTCATTTTTTTCCCTCTTTTTTTTTTTTATATATTACTTTTGTTAACTTCTTCGTCAACGTCTCTACTTCTTCACTTCTATTTCAAGATTTATATATATATATATATACAGTGACTGTAAAAATTATTCTTACATCGATCAATTTGAAATAAAGTATATATATATACAGGTATATTTTATATATATATATATAACTTAGTATATAAGTAAACTTAGTATACTTATACAGGTATACTTTATATATATACAGGTAAACCTCCTATAACATGGTAGATAAGTTCATAGAAAATGCCGTGTTGTGTGAAACCGTGTTGTATGAGACACTTTTGTTTTCAGGCCATAGAGATGAAAAGAAATACTTTCTGTATTATTGTATCTTTAACACTGTATCTTAAGCCACGCCACGGCTGTAGATATACAGTGTGTTGTACAAAGGTTTTTTTTTTTTTTGAAAGGAAACCGTGTTATAGCATGCCATGTTGTAGGAGGATTTCTCGCAATTTATAAATCGTGTTATAGCGAAACCGTGTTATAACATACCGTTGTTCTAGGAGAACAATCTGTACTTTATTTATATATAATTTTGTTGTATTTTGTAACATAACAAATGATTGTTTCTTGTATATGTTATATTATTGTATATTTTTTGTCAAGTTAATCCATTTTGTTTGTCAGTGCTTAATGAGGGAACATTAATTACTGAATAAATTTCTGATGTTACTTTTAACTGTAATAAAATTAACTGTTATGTTCATTTTTTAATATTCTTTTACATTCTTAGTAATAAATAATGATTTATACAAAACTAGTGATTATTGGTTCAGTTATGCTCCTTACTGTATATATATGTGTGTGCTCTTTATAATTGTGAAAATGGTTTAAATCAACATTTAAAAACAAAAATGAGTTTATCAGTTATTTCACAATACAACATTATTTTAATTACTGAATAAATTCAATGCAATTTTCAACGATGTGTATAATGTTTGTTATTTGAGTATTATATTAAAATTTATACAGTGTTCAAATGTTATTCTTTTTAAATATCTTAAAACAAGATGTATATAGGTATGTGACTTTTAGACAACTTTCATAATTATGGGCACATATGTGCATGTGTATACAGTGAGTGTAGAGACTATTCTTACAGTTCTTGTTTCGAACTGTTTAAAAAAAAATTCATACATAAACCATAATGTAAACCCAGCACATGATTACATTCCAGTTATAATTGACCACATCAGTATGTTTGTAAATCATCGGCATCAGTTGAGTTCAACATTTTTTAAGATCGAAAATTATTGTTGGAAAATGGAACAAAAACGTGTGCAAACAATGATAGAAGAAAGATAAATGATTATTAATTTACATAATCAATGTAAAAGTTTATTAGAAATATCGCGAATTCTAAACAGACCTCGATCTACTGTACAAAGTATCATTGATAGGTATGGATTAAGAAAGAAACTGTAAAATAACTCAAGAAGTGGACGTTCACGGAAAATTAATCGATACACTGGACGAGTTATCACAAGAATGATAAAACCGAATCCAAAGATAAGTGCTATCAAAATAGTCGAACATCTTAAAAATAATTGAATTATTGATACATCCGCTAGTACTGTAGGTAATTTTGTTGCGAAATGAAGGGGATCATGGTCATGCCCAAACCAACTGCACTCATGCAGTCCCAAAACAAGTACAGCACCTCCATCGTGTTTCACTGTGGGTCGCAAGTTTTCCGGTTTTAGCTGTTCATTTTTTTTTCCCTCCATACAGTGCAGTGTTCATCAGATTTCGTTTCGTTACATCTATTGTAGAGACTTTCAAGAATATGTATAAATTTCATCGTTTATAAAAACAACAATTCAACAACATTTTATTTCAAATTGATTGGTGTACGAATACTTTCTACATTCACTGTATACGCATGCACATGTGCGCCCATAATTATGAAAGTGGTCTAATAGTCATATATATATATGTATGCTTTGTTTCAAAATATTTAAAAAGAATTACATTTGAATACTGTATAAATTCTAATATAATATTGAAATAACAAACATTTATTTAACGATTCATTTTTAACAATACATTGAAAATTACATTGAATTAATTTACTTTAAAACAATGTGATGTAAAATGATTGATATCGAAGTTCACTCATACATATATAGATAAATACAGTAATCCTTAGTTATACGAATACTTTGTACATCCACTGTATATATATGTGTGAAACTGTGATCAGGAGTGCAATAATAACGTCCAATAGAAAAGAAGTAACATCTTTTTCGTTTCCGGTGGAAAAAAAGTTGCAGAACCGATACAATTCCTTTCCTCCCTTTCTTTCCTTCTTTCTTTTTCTTTCTACTTGTTTTTATTTTATTTTTTTTTATTTTTTTCCACCCTTCTTCTTATCGTCTTATTCTTCATTTTATTCGTCTCTTTTTCTACACAGTTTTTCCTCCTTCGCAAGATATAGAGTTTTTTTTTTTTTTTTTTTTTTTTTGAACTCCAGTCACACTTGAGTGTGTTGTTCGTTCATTCGTTCGTTCGTTCGTTCGTTCACTCTACTCACACATAAGTTTTGTACTATGGGGGGACTATCGGTGATTCTGGACANTTTTTTATTTTTTTCCACCCTTCTTCTTATCGTCTTATTCTTCATTTTATTCGTCTCTTTTTCTACACAGTTTTTCCTCCTTCGCAAGATATAGATTTTTTTTTTTTTTTTTTAAGGTATGAGATATGTAAGTGTGTTGTTCGTTCATTCGTTCGTTCGTTCGTTCGTTCACTCTACTCACACATAAGTTTTGTACTATGGGGGGACTATCGGTGATTCTGGACAAATTTACGAGGGCCTCCGAGCGAGAGATATTGTTTCGAGAGTCGTACAAGTTGGATAGCTCGGGATGATCACGCGTTCGACGATAACGGGTCTCTGGGATATTAATCGTACGAACGATATAACTATATATCGGGGGTGAAAGGAGGGGGGAGAGAGGGTTATAGGTTATGACATCGTTATGGGGTGAAGTGCGATACGTAATGATCGAATATTAAGCTTCTCTATGATACTGGATTTTAATTCTTCCTGTTTTTTTTTTAGTTTCCTATTTCTTTTCTACAGTGGTATTTAACTAGTTAACACTTGTCATGCGGACAACGTAGTTTAACGTTTTTCGTCGTCTATCACTGGAGCGCGGGACACGTACAAATACGTATTTAATAGATTTGTGATGGATAATGGGTAACGTATGATTAGAAAATAATGAAGTGGATTAAGTGTTTAGATATGTATAATGATGAATTGTGCATTTTTTAATGTATTTGTAGTATATTATTTGACAAAGATGCAAAAAATGAGATATAAGAAATTTTTGATTAAAGTCCCGCGTGATTGACGAAAAAACGTCCGCTGTATGTGTAAGTTGAGGGTGAAATATACCCGCTGCATGTCATGTGTTAATTGGTTAATCGATTATTTATATTTGTAGCTATTCTTAAATACTCTCTCTATATATATTATTATTATTATTATTATTGTATTATTTATTATATTATATATATTTTTATATATTATTATATAAATAATTATATTTTATATTTTATATATTTTATTATTTATTATTATATTAAATTAAATATTTTTATTTCATAGGATAGTCACAGTAAATATATCGCGGGTGTATTTTAAATGAAACAATTAAAAGAAGAATTTTAATTTCATATTATCAATTCGTGGCCAAGTTATGCTACAACAAACTTCTAATCCTCAGTGGTCTGAAATTGAATAAATTTAGTTTGGATGAAGTAGTAATTTAAAAGAAAAACTTGTTTTATTTCTATTAAATGTTTAACTTGTTACATTATACTTATTTTATTTCTCCCATTGTTTTATAAATGACTCCACTTAAAAACAATGAATAATACTATAATTAATATTATTTCCAATTATCTTTAATTTTATTTTGTATTTTTTTATTTTTTATTTTTTTATTTTGCAGTGAAAGTTTATCAAATTATGAGGATCCTTAAACTAATTTTTTTTTTTTTTTAATCATTTTAATGGTTCGTTATGTTTCTGCATAACTTGACCGATAAATTACTTTTTTATTTTATTTTATTTTTTTTATTATCGTTTTAATCTTTTAATTTTTTCCGTTAGAGATCGTCATCACATTTCTCGACAATTTTAATTTGAAAATCATGTTGAAAATATATTTCCCATCATTTTCGTACATACATACACACAACCATACATATATACATATATACGATCACTTATAGTTTTAATACGAGGATGTCATCGTTTTTGTTTAATGCTTCTCATCATACACACACACATACACACACATGTGTTCGTTAATTCCTACTGATTCTGAACGAGATTTTCATCTGAATTTTTTTTTTCTTTTTTTTTGAACTTTTAGCCGCGGATCATCCTGCATTTATATTCGCGTGGCGAAATATATACGAAATATATATATGTATATACATGAACACGTATACATATATTAAACGACGAGAGTGTTGCCTGTGGGACCTCGTTTCGTTCGCATCCGATAAAAGTTAAACAAACGCCGCGGCCTCGCTGTTTTCAAATCCATGATAGACCATTGTTTACCACATAGAGTATACAAAAAAAAAAGAAAGAAAAAAAATAGAAAAAATAGTTAAAATAACAACGAGAATGTAGGCTTGTGCTTGCAGTTCAAAACAAAAAAAAACGGAAAAAATAAAAAAACTGACAACAATAAGTCTGAATTAATCGAAAACGGAAATAGCTTCTTTAAAAACAGATCAAAAAATGATTATAGGTTTTTCTAACGATATTTTTAAATAATATACAATTTGTTATTTTCACTTTATTTTCATTTTTTGATTCTATTATAAACAATTAACACGTTGAGCGAAACGAAAATTGTTACGGAAATCTTCGTCAGGTCACACACGTTGTCGTATTCGTAGACGAAAGGTTTACCCTAAAGTAAACATGACGCAACCCTGAAAAAAACCTGACACAAACCTGACTAAAATATAATGAGAAAACTAAAAAACCCTGATGCTAAATTGACAAAACTCTGACGTAACACTGACAAAAACGCTAGCGCAAAACTGACAAATCCCTGACGCAACCCTGAAAAACCCTGCTGCAACCCTGAAAAACCCTGATGCAAAACTGACAAAACCCTGATACAAAACTAAAAATACCCTGAAGCAAAACTGGCAAAACTCTGATGCAAAACTAAAAATACCCTGAAGCAAAACTGGCAAAACCCTGACGCAACCCTGATGCCACCTGAAACAACCCTAACGCAACACGGACGAAACCCTGACAAAAACCTGATGCAACCCTGAAAAACCCTGATACAAAACTGACAAAACCCTGACGCAAACCTAAAAATACCCTGAACCAAAACTGGAAAAACTCTGACGCAACACTGACAAAACCCTAACGCAAAGCTGACAAACCCCTGACGCAACCCTGATGCCACCTGAAACAACCCTAACGCAACCCGGACGAAACCCTGACGAAAACCTGATGCAACCCTGAAAAACCCTGATACAAAACTGACAAAATCCTGATACAAAACTGACAAAACCCTGATACAAAACTAAAAATACCCTGAAGCAAAACTGGCAAGACCCTGATACAAAACTGACAAAACTCTGACGCAAAATCAACGCAACCCTGACGCAAAACTGACAAAACCCTGACACAACAATGTCGCAACCCTGACACAATCCTGACGCAACCCTGACAAAGCCTAAATAGAAATTCAATGTCAGTCACTTAAGACTGACGTGGCACTCAACGTATTAATCAAAACCCTGAATGAAGAAGTTTATTTTGAAAGTGGGCCTAATTCCAATTGTCAATGATTATTTTCCAATTGTCCGTAATTACTCATAATGATAGACATTTTGGCATGCTAGAAATGTCATTAAATTTCTCCTTCAAAGATTATTATCATATTATCAGAAAGTGCTGGAATGGTAATAACTTTATTGTTAATCAAATGAAACAAAGAAGATCTTTGTATGAACAAAAATTATTAGAAAAGGCAATTTTTAAAAAGGGTACACAATTTTAACGAATAATCGATAAACTGATTAAACAATATGTTTCAATGAGTTTTGTCAGAAATGAAACCGTATCAAATTTTCTATAAAACATCGATGAATGAGAATGAACATTTGAAAATCCTGAATTTATTAGCACGTCTGGGTAGAACCAAAAAAGTTTGACAATATTATATTGACACCACTGTATGAAAATATCAGACAAATGACAACATCAAAATTCAAGGACATAATAGACCTACTACGACATATACCACTGGAATATCATGGTTACTTCAAATCCCTTTCACACATGCAAAATGTAAATGAGCAGTAAATTGTTTTGTAATAGATGTAAGTTAAAAAAATGTTTAGAATCGCATCAATTATGTTTCTGAAGTGTTTTAAAGATATGTCAAATAAATTGAGTATTATTTTTGTTTTCAATTTGAAGCATCTGAAATTATGTTGAATGAACTTGGGTTCGTTCAAATTTTCTAATGAATCTGGTTGTTAATTTTGAAAGTAGCCCAATTCCATTCTTGATTGAAAACAATGAAAAATACTTTGATGAACATGTCGATGGGGATCTATTCTTGAACATTTTACCTCATATTTAAATAATTTTTCACTTTTATTAGCGAGACTAATTGAAACCGCTTAATGTGTCCAATTTTCCTTCGTCCTCCTCCTCCTCCTTCCTTCTTCTTCTTCTCCCCCTTCTCCTCCTCCTCCTCTTTCTTCTTGTTTTACTACGAACGCGTTTATAACTCGTTTCGATGAGGTTAGCCTTTCGACTTTACTGGTCTACATACTTACACGTATACCTATACATAGGATACATTGAATTTCTACATGCAATTCGAGAGCAAAACGCGTTTCTCGGGAAACTTCGACCATTACACGGATCTGAATATCGATTACTCGAACCGATTGCACTCTAAGGTGAGGTGGTGGCACCCAGGCTTACGACGTTGGTTACTACGACTCGATAAAGTTCCCTTTTATAAAGACCCAAAACTATCAGGAAGAACCTTCGGGTTTATATATATAATATGTATGTATATATATATATGTATGTGTGTATGTATTTATGTAACTTCACCTCACCCCCAACACCCCTTCTCGTTTGTATATTCTATTAATTTCAGTTTACACGAATCGTACGATTAAAATTAAATTCATTTCTTTTTTTTTCTTTTGCCTATGGTAACTGAATATTAAATAGTAGTGTGTAATAGGGTTTTTTTATTTATTTTAAATTGGTATTATATTATTAAACATTTATTTGATCAACGTATAGAATAAAATATTACAATAGGTGTTCTGGTATTGGTATTTTTAACCTCGATGATATCTTGACCCTATTATAAATATTAAACATCTATTTAAAATACTTATAAATAATTATATATATTTATATGTTGAACAAAAAGAACATTCTTTATATACATATATATATATTTAATATTTAAATTATTAAATATATTAATTATAATATATTAATTATAAATAAATTATAAATTAATATATAATTAAATTATTAAATATATATAATAATTAAATTAATTATAAATTATATTATATTAATAATAAATTAATAAATATAAAAAATTAATATATATATTTAATAATAATTATTATTATTATTATTAACTGGCATTAGGAACTCGAAAGTNTATTTAATAATAATTATTATTATTATTATTAACTGGCATTAGGAACTCGAAAGTTCATTGCGGCAAATACCAAATCCCGCCATTGTTATCATCCCTGAGTGCGATATATATATTTAATAAAATTTATAAATTAAAATTTATAAAATTTAAATAAATAAACGAGAATATTTAATTTAAAATAAAATTTAAAATAAATAAATAAATATATATATATAATTAAAAAATATTATATAAAATTGTATAAATATTTGTATAAATAATAACAATAATAATATATAATAATTTTTTATAACAAAAATATTATATATAAATATAGTGAACACAGTATATATTTATATAATATATTTAATATTTAATTAATTTTATATATATATATATATTGTATACTGTTCAATTTATTCAAAATGTGTTTAACTGATTTATAGTAATAAGTTTTTGTTGTTTAATTAGTAATATAAAATTGAATATAGTATAAGAAAATAAGAGACACAATGTCTAATAAACGTTTGATAAAAGTATAACGTAACTTTTATGCAATTAAAATTGTTTTTGCAAAACCTTCTCAGCACAGTTCAATCTCCAATCTCTTTCGTCAGCATCGGATGAACATCGACGTAGAAACATAATGAAGCTTTCGCACGCGTTTTCGGGAACTTTGACCGTTGCAACGTGCATCCGGGTTGCGCTCAGTTATTCGAGGTTCATTGTACTTTTAAATGGAAAGCTTTACTGCTCGCGTTGCAATACATATACGTATAAGTATACCTATACTCGTATATATTTACATACACAAACATACACACATACATAAATACATACATACATACACACAGACACATGTATATTTTATACATATCTATCTATCGCTATGGATGAATGAGGGTGGTAGTGTACCTTCGTTTAGGCAAATAATTTCAAGAAGATATTGTAAAAACTTTGCTAGAGATTTTTTTTTTTTTTTTTACGTATAAATCGATCATATTTTTTTTTCTTTTTTAATCTTCATATTGCACTGATTTTTATTTTTTTTTTTTTTGAGATAGAAAAAAGGAGTAATAAAAGAGATGGAGAGAGATAAAGAGAGATAGATAGATTTAGTTTATTTAGCTTTCTCAGATATTTTCT
>NW_015149065.1:396595-413001 GCF_001465965.1 Polistes dominula | reverse complement strand
AATAATAATAATAATAATAATAATAATAATAATAATAATAATAATAATAATAATAATAATAATAATAATAATAATAATAATTAATTGTATATTTAATTAACCTTAAATAAATTTAATAAATTTTCAATTATATTCGAAATAACTTACAATTACATTCAAACTTACCATTTTTCATTTAAAACTCTTAATACCAATGGACGTTTTATTGTTTTTATTCTGACCATAACTAATTCGTAATAGAAAACCCCCCCCCCCCAAAAAAAAAACCTAGAATAAAAAGAAAAATCTCGTAGTTTAAATTTACTCTTTTCTAAAGACACAAATAATCAAATAGAAAGAAATAGACTAAAGTAGACGGTTACGACTTGACTACTCAAGATCGAGCTTGATAGAGGTCTAAGAGGGGGGATGCGAACCGAGCGAGAGAAAGAGAAAAAAATATCAAAAAAAGAGAAGGAAAGAGAGAGAGAGAGAGAGAGAGAGAGAGAGAAAGAGGAAAAGGAAGAACAGAGAAGAAGGGTTGGAGTTGGATTTGAGGTTGCTCGCGAGTCGCCAGCTAGGAGCCCGTACTTTACATATTTAAATTGAACGCGTCTATCTACCTTACCCTTCCTCCCTTCCACTTTCCTACCTTCCTCCTAACCTTACCCTTCCAACGTGCCCACCCCCCCTCCTCCTCACCACCACCGCTCCTCTTTCATCTCTCTTTCCAACTCTTTTCATCTTTCTCTCTTTCTCTCGTTTTCCTTTCAACGACTCCGACTACGACGACTACGACGACTACGACAACGACGAAGGTCCGACGTGGGTCGAAGGAAACGTGGAAGGAAGGAAGGAAGGAAGGAAAAAAGGGCCGGTGGTGTCCGTACCGTTCTTCTTCTTCTTCTTCTTCAGAGTTTCCGGTATTTTCGTCGAAAACGACCGTTTAACCAGACTTAGAATAGTATAAAATGATGATAGAAAGAGAGAGTGAGACAGACAGACAGACAGAGAAAAAGAGAAAGTGAGACAGACAGGGAGAAAGAGAGAGAAAGAGAAAGAGAGAGTGAGACGGACAGAGAGAGAGAGAGAGAGAGAGAGAGAGGGAATGAAAAAGGGATAGTAAAAGACGTTGGTTATTAACCCTTTGAAGATGCCACACCGCTTATTTTTACGTACACTTGTAAAACTATTTTCACGTGTGTGTTTATATGCATGTGCATATATCATAGGTAAAAAAAGGTTAGTCATTTGACAAAGTTACATGCAAAACGAAATTCTACTCGATGATACATTGTGAATGTCACGAATGAATGAAATAGGAGGGAGTATGGGAAAGAAGAAAATTCAGAGTTCAGTCAGCTGTAAAATACTATAATTAACTGTATTTTATTAAACGAATATAATTGTGTTATTTTTATTTTTATTTCTTTTTTTTTATTATTATTGTTTTTATTTTATTTGTTTGTTTCAAAAGAATATTAATAACAATGAGATGATAACAATGATTAAAATTGTATTTTTTATTCAATGGAAATTGAATAGAGTTTACTCTCTCTCGCTCTTTTACAGTTTATTGTGTTGTATTATATTATATTATACTATATATTATACTATTATATTACACTATAGTATAATTTAATATACTATACTATAATATAATAACTATACTAAATACTAAACTGTAATATAATATACTACACAGTAAATACTATACTATACTATACTATAATATAATATAATATAATACAGATATTATATACATGTATATATATTATATAATATTATTTAAATTTATTATATATAATATTATTAAATATATATATAGTAAATATTAATTTATTTAAATTAATTATATATATATTAAATTATAATAAATATAATATAATATTAATATATTATATTAATAATATTTAATTAGGATATAAGCTTATTAAGATATAATTAACTTTTTAAAAATTAGTATAAAGAAATTCTTAAAAATTGTAAACCTAATTATCGGATAATCGTCACACCTGTTGTCTCGATCACCATTAGAAAGTTTCTAACTCTCTCTGTAAACACTCGTGGTCTCACTTCATTGTTCCCCACATCGTATTATTTACAAAAAGAAAATTTTCTTAGAAATGTCAAACCGTCTCGAGTTGTCACTGAAATCAGCCGGGCGCCGTATCAGCGCCGCTCGAGTTGCCACTTCTTAATTCGGTGCTATTCATGTGCAAAGGGTTCAATTTTTCATTACCAAAATATCATGGTAATCAAATGAATAGTCCCTCCTATTGTTATTTCCCATCTAAACACTTTCATTCTCATTCAGTGTGCCAATGATGATAATCATCATCATCATAATCAAAGAAGAACTCGCATAAATCCGAAAATCGAATAGGAAACAATACAATGTGAAGGGAGTGTGATATGACGCGTGAACATGGCACCACCATCCATCAGCTGCGATTAGGCAGCGCCAGAGTCAGTCGTCAGTATCGCACGGTGCACGATTAACGTGCAAGAAGGCTAATTCAATAACGGAGCGTTTCCGCATGAGACGACTTCCAGAGGCAGGGTTATCAAGCTACTACCACCCGGGCATCAACGAACCTCTAACCAACGAGAGTGAATACTTATGAGTATATGTGTTGTTGGTGTATGTATGTATGTATGTATATATGAATGTATACGAGTGAGTCAATGAGTAAGTGGTAAACTCTCTCCCTTTCTTCTCTTTCTCTTTTACTTTTTCTCTTTCTCACCCTATCATTCTCACTCTTCTACACATTAGAGTCGAGCATCTCATGCTTATACGAGCTTCATCCTCTCGAGCAATGTTTACGGTCATCCGGAAAAACATCAAAGATGAAACGTCCCTACTCTAGAAAATCTGAAACCCGTTTAAAGTGCTAGAAAAAGATGATGAGAGAAAGAGAGAGAGAGAGAGAGAGAGAGATGGAAACAGGAAGAAATGGAAGAAATGAAAGAAGTGAAAATGATTTAATTTAACCTTTTTATTTCCGGTTGCTTTCATTTATATATCTCCTATTTCGTTGTAGTACCTATAGAAGACAGAATAATATAGTAAAACATATAATATATCTAATATATACAATAATAGTATATAAATTGTAATATATATAACAAGATATATTAAATACTATAATATATAATATATGTATAATAATACTATATTAATTACTATAATATGTTATAATATAGTTTAATATATTATTAGTATAATATAATTTTTTTTTCCCCCTGCGGGGATTTGAACTCGGGAATACATGAATTATTACTGGATGGACATTACTGGATGGTGATTTGCCTCACTGAGCTATGCGAACTTATTTATTAGTATAATATATTATAATAATATAATATATAATATTATTTAAATAATAATTTATTTAAATTATATATAATATTTAATATGTATATATTTAATATATAATATGTATGATAAAATTTAATAAAAATATATATATATATATATATGTTTAATTAATTCTCATTAGTAATATGATTTATCCGCATAACGTGAAATATTTGAAATATTATTTCAAATTTAATAATTAAAAATTGATGATACAACTTCATTCGGCAAATTGATTAATTTTCGCACAAAATGACGAGTAGATAAAATCTTTAAAAGTAATTATATAAATAAATAAATATTTCACACAGTAGCATGATTTATTTTCATAAAATACGTGACTCTGTATGTGTATTAAAGGTATTATTATTATTTACGTAACTAATACATTACTCTTACGTACTTTAGAAAATGATTTACAGTAATTAATTAATGCGAATATCTCTCAATTAATTCAACTAATACTGAAAACTTTTAGCATTAATATACGAATATTTGTAAAATTATATGAATAATGAATAATTTAATAATCATATTTTTAAAAAATAAATAAATTAAACGATTACCAGATTACTTTACTGATTGTTAATCAGTTAAATTGAGTTTGACGAGTATACTCGTCTTTTTTTTTTGAAAAACAAAACATATTCTTAAATCTTATGATGAGTAAGAATAAATTTAACCTTTGTAAATTATTAGTTAATTTTATTTGGATAATGAGCCATTTTAACTTCAAAGCTCGCCATTGTGTTGATCTTAGCGACACACAGCGGTGATACTGCATACTTTCAAATAGGAGCGCCATATTTACACTGTTTCATTATTTCTCGTTGAATTTTTTCTTCAACAAACTAAAAGATTAGAATTACGAAGAAATAAAATAAAGAATGACACATACATATATCATAAATTAAATAGTTAGCTATGAAATAACATTGATAATATATAAATCTACTTGTAAATGTGTTAATGTTATAAATATGTATTTATAGGTGTAACAGTTAAAAAAGAAAAGATAAATAATTGAAATGAATTTTCTCTTTTTCTATCATCTCCTACCACACGGTGATGATACTCTGAACCATGAATGGTTTGCCATATACATAAAACATCGATGACTATCTTCGATAGGAGTGGTAGGTGGGGTGGGAGGATGAAAAGGAGAGGAAGAGGTTGACGCGGTTTCTAAGCCCTTCTTCTTCTTCTTCTTCTTCTTCTTTTTTTCTTTTTCTTTTTCTTTTGCCCGCGGGAATTACATCGCATATATTTATTCGCAAAAGCCACCACGTTCTACTCAGCGAAGGCTGTTCGTCTCGTTACGAGATTCCACGAATACTATCATCTTCATGTTTCTATCTTCCTCTCTCTCTCTCTCTCTCTCTCTCTGGTTTCCCATATCTTCTTCTCCCTTTTACGTTTCTCTTCTTAATGTTATTATTTTTTTTTTTTTATCTTGCTTCTTATAATTTTTATGTTCCTTTTTCTTATTCCATATCTGTCTTCTTACTGTGTGTTGTTATCTGCACTCAACTGGGATCGCGAGTTGAGATGAATCCGAGGCGAAACAAATCTCGTATCATTCCCCCCTCCCTCTCCCTCTCCCTCTCCCCTCTCCTATCCTCTTCACCCCCCCACTCCACTCCCTCATCTAGCCCCTTTCTTCTTCTACTTCTTCTTCTTCTTCTTCTTCTTCTCCCCTCTTTCTCTTTCGACGAAGAAAATACGCGTAATTGATATAGCGAAAAGGGGAACGTTGAGAATAATGCAGAATAATAGTTCTCATACATTGATCGTTGCAATTTCGTATTACTCAGTGTGTTTCTTCGTTTGTCGGACATTTAAACGATAACCGGACCCAATAATGATGATTATGATGATGATGATGATGATAATAATAAAAAAAAAATTTATTTCAACATAGTTGTGTTTGTAATGAAATAATCGCATTTTTAAAAACAATAAGCGCCAATTATTTTGTTCATGCAGATTAATCGTTGGAAAACTCTCTTCGATAAAGTATAATCAAATTAATTATTTTTACAATTATTAACTTTATGATAAAAATAATGAGAAAGTATATAATATTGCTTCTGTATATTCTGTATACATATGTAGTATTATACAGTATACAATATACTCGTTAATTTATAAACATTTATTTATTATTAAATATTTCATTAATTTTAAGATTTATTATTTAGAGGTTATCTAAGTCTCTAGATACTAAACGTTTTCAATAGATGGCGTCGTATTTAAATTATAATTTATTTCAATTTACATACGACATAACCTTACTTTTTCTATTTTTTTTCCTGTATTATTATTTTATATTATAATTTATTAAATATTAGGTCGAGTCATAAGTAACTTCTGATTACAGCTATGTAGAATTTATTTTTTCGTATTTACCTACTATACCAACTGTAGATGTAGTTTTAATCGTAGATGCCGGATATATCCGGCACCTGTAAGGAAAAAGTTTCAACGTACATATTAGGGGGACCGTGTAAAGTAATCAAAATTTTTTCTTTACTAGCGAAAAACATTTATTTATTAAATAAACTTTAAATGCTCACGAAGACAAAATTTGGTTCATCATTTTTTTATTGACACAAACTATTAGGTTGAATTATAAGTAATTTCCGTAGAATCTATTATTCGTATTTACCTACTATAAGTCACCGAAACAAACACATTTTTGATATCACTGTATAGATGAGGATTCAGTTTAGTCTTCTGTCAACTTTTTCATGTAATCAATGTTACATTTAACCCGTTTTTCTTAACCTCTCAAAATGGATAATAAAAAAGTGCATATTCGACATGCAACGCTTTAAGAATTGAAACAAGGCAATGGCACTAAAGTGGCAGCTGTAAAAATATGCAGCGAATACGGTGCAGGACTTGATAACTGATAGGACAGTCAGAAATTGGTTTGTAAAATTTCGTACGTAGTGAAGTTTTTTCCGAAAAGTAGTGAGGTTTTTTCCGAAAAGTAGTAAGGTTTTTTCCGAAATGTGTAGAGGTTTTTTCCAAAAAAGAGTGAGGTTTTTTCCGAAAAGTAGTGAGGTTTTTTCCGAAAAGTAGTAAGGTTTTTTCCGAAAAGTAGTGAGGTTTCTTCCGAAAAGCAGTGAGGTTTTTTCCGATAAGACCGTAGGATCTTTCCGATAAGTCCGTAGGGTCTTTCCGATAAGTCCGTAGGGTTTTTCCAATAAGTCCGTAGGGTCTTTCCAATAAGTCCGTAGGGTTTCGTCTGATAAGTCCGTAGGGTCTTTCCGATAAGTCGTTAGGGTCTTTCCGATAAGTTCGTAGGGTCTTTCCGATAAGTCCGTAGGGTATTTCCGATAAGTCCGTAGGGTATTTCCGATAAGTCCGTAGGGTCTTTAGAAAAAATAGAAATAATAAAGAAAAACAGAAAAGAAATGACACGTTTGGTAGAAAAAAAAACATACCACGCACCTTCTTTGTTTATGTCGACCGTCGGTTCGTTTGGACCTTATACTTTTGTCGCATACCTACGTGCTTATCTCTGTTTATTCTATTACCCTTCTATCGCTCCTACCTACAAACATTTCGAGTATCGAAAGAATATATGTGTGTTTACGCTTTGTAGTATGCAGTCGCACTCAAACACACACATATACAACCAGGAGCGATAACTACGAAGCATAGCATAAAGAGGAGACCAAGAATAGGAAAAACTGTATAGCTATATTCCATCTCATTCTCTTGCTGGCTCAATCCTATATGTTTGTCTCTGTTTCTCTCATTATTTAGTATAGCAGCCGTTTCATAGCTCCGTTTCATAGCTTCGTTTCATAGCTACGTTTCATAGCTTCGTTTCCTGACCGACCGCGTTTATTTACTTTTCAGATCACTTCCATTCTGAAGAAGTTTTCACTTCAAAAAAAAAAAAAAAGAGCAATGAATCTTGGGTTGAAACGTGTTCGGTAAAATTTGATATGTGGTTTCAACGAAACGTCATTTTTTAATTTTTCATCCCCAATATCTTGGAAGAAAAATCGAGAAAATTGTTGTACTTAAATCTTACGTTTTCTTTCTCACTTTCATTTCTCTATCATCTCTCTTTCTATTTCTCTTTCTCTCTCTCTTCTATTACAGTTTTCCCGCGTGCTCGAACTTAAGATTGAATTTATTTGGAAGTTAGGGTCAGGATGAAAAAGTGTGACGCGGATGAAAGTTTTTCTCTCAGGAACGGCCTCCATATGGGTCGACGAGAGAGAGTATTAACTTCAAGACCCGAAAAATCTATCGTTTTACTAGAACACCCTGCGCTTAGAATTATATTACCTTACATATTTCTATTTCCCCCCTCTTTTTTTTCTCTCTCTCTTTCATTTTGACAATAAATGAAAAAGTTAGTAAGGGAAAAAGTAATAAAAAAATACTGTAAATATCGCTTATCTTTTATAAATATTCTTATAACGTATTAATTTTATTTAACAGAAATAACGATGAAATAAATGATTTTAATTAAATTCTATTAATTTCACATTTAATCCCAAGCCCCCACAGATAAAGGGGAGGGTTTAAAGGAAGAGGCTAACAACCTTACCCTCTGTAAAAAAAAAAGAGATTAATTGTTTCCAGAACTAACAAAATGGCTTTTGTTAGGTTGTTTAGTTAGAGATAACAGGACGAAGTCCTCAAAAGAAGAAATGCAAATATATATATATATATTTATATAAATGATATAAATATTAAGATATAGTTAGTTGATTAGAGATGTAAAATTGGATGATGATTTTCAAGATGATAATAATAATTCGTGAAAGAGAATATGGTAAAAGCGGCTTCTCTACTTTGAAATACTTGGTAGGTCTTACATAAACGGCACCATAGATATGTATCGCATAACCACGACGTAGCAAGCCGTCTGGCAATTGTAATTCCACTCGTACATACGAGAACTCGTATTACCCATCTACCTACCTACCTACCTACCTACCTACCTACCTACCTACCTACCTACCTATCTAAAGTAAATAACGTTGCAGTAGTGCAAGAAAGATAGAAGAAGAAACTAGCTAAACTATTGTTTTACATTAAACCAAAAAGTTCCCTCTTTCCCCTTCCCTTTAACTACTTTCATATGAACTTAAATCTTTAAATATAAAAATTTAATGTCACATTGTTCATTTCCAATGAATTAAGAAACTATATTTTGTGTGATTTTTTTCAATTTAGTATTTAGGATAATTTTAATCGCGATTATTTTTCATTTTTTATTGGTAATTTAAAAATTTATTATTTATAGGTTATCTAGGTATCTAAGTTCTGTAAATATTCTTCAGTTGGCGCTGTATTACAATTCAATTATTTGACTATATTCACGCGTCATACGTTTTATGTATTCCATTAAAGCATGTGATATTATTTTGTGTGTTGTTATAATTTAACTATAAGGTGTACAAATAAGTTTCTGTCGAATTTATTGTGACAGAACGGTACATTACATTTATTCAAAGTATTGTCCATCACAAGCAATTACTTATTCCCATTCCTTAAGCTACATTCTGAAGAACTCTTCATCTTTTGAGGTTATCCACGAATTAACCCAATTTATAGTAACGTCATATGATATAAAGCTCTGCTCAGACAGACCATGTGCCATCGATCACAATAAATGATAGTCGGACAGCGCAATGTCTGGTGAATACAGCGGGTAAGGTAACACTTCCCAATCAGGTGTCTTTAAATAGTTTATGACCGGAACCGCAACATGTGGACGAGCATTATCATGGAGGAGAATAATTTTGTCGTGTCTGGAGTAGTAATTAGTGCGATTTTTCTTCAGAGCTCAGCTCAATCTCATTAATTGTGTTCGTTAGAGGACTCCAGTAATGGTTTCACTCAGATTGAGCAACTCGTAATACACGACACCCCTGTTTTCGTACGTTTTCGGCCCCTCCCACTGCGATCTTTGTCTTCAACGTCAAAGTCACTGTCTTTAAACTTTTCAAACCACTCACGACAAGTTGTCTCACTTAAAGCAGTCTTATCATATGTTTCTACAAGCAATTGATGCACCTCAGCTTCAGATTTGTTTTCAATTGATGAAGTAAATTAAAAGTTGCGGCAAATGATGCTTATTTGGAACAAATTTAGACATTTTAAGAGAAAACAAAATGATATGATGCTGATACGAAGTCAATAATAATTCAAGCTAATATTTTCTGAGAAAATTATGTTCATTTTTTACAAAAGAAAAACGAAATTACTTTCCAAACAACTCAATAGTTTAGAATTGATTTATTATTTAAAGGTTATGCAGGTCTCTAAGTACTGTAAGTTTGTTACAGATGGTGTTGTATTGCAATTCAATTATTTGGATATGTTCACGTCGTACGTTTTTCTAACCTTAATTTATATATTTTACGTGTATTATTACTTAATGTATTTCGTCTTTCATTTTTCAATTTTATTCTAAACCTTGAGTAGCATCATCTTTTTTAAAACAGCTGATACTTATTTATACACCTAATAATTACTTTAGAATTATATTAAATGAACATTTTATAACAAAGTCATACCAACACGTGGCTGAATCATCCTAGTATATATATATATATATATCGTTGAACCCTGAATCAGCTGGACTGTTGTAGTATATCATCGTAATGAAAACATTTTTCGTTTGGTCGTAGTTTGCTTTTTTTTTACAAAAAGAAGTGTGGTAGAGAAGTGGAGAGTGAATGCCGTTTCACTAAACGAAGCAAGAGAAAAATCAGGGTTCTGTTGGATGTTGTATTCTTCCGTGATACTGATGACTCGAGAAACGATGAAAGAAAGAAAGAAATGGAGAAGATGAAAGGGCATGAAAACGCGAGTGCTATTGCCCCCTCGCGTTAATGCGTGAAATTTTATTTTTATTTTTATTTCTCTACTCACAACGCGCCAAATGTACGATTTCAACTTCAAACTTTTGGATTTACCTTATTTTTTTTTCTTCTTTTTTTTTCTTCTCTCCTTTTCTCTTCCTACCATTTCCTTCAATGTGTTTTTTTCAATTAAGAGCTTGACCAATTTCATATACAGAATATTCTATTATTTTAAAAATATACGAATTATATTATAAATATCAGTGAAACAATTTTCCAATGACATTTTTTCCATTATTTTTTTTCTTTTTGTCAACTTTATTTTTTTTTTTGTCTTTCATGTAAAATTTCAAACGGAATATAATCGTTTTGCTAAAATTCGTATAATGAAAAAGGAAGAAAGGAAGAAAGAAAGAAAGATGGAACAAAAAGTTGATCAACTTTGTGGTTGGGATTAGAAAATGATTGAAAAAACGGAAAAAGGGGGTGTTACGTGTTTGAAAGATAGTACCGGGAGAAAGGAATTTCAATAACGAAAAAGGAGGATGGGTTAGGGGAGGGGGTGGGGGGTGTTAGGGGTTATCGGTACGTTTGTACGATTTCAGGTCATCCTACATCCTCGGGTGGATACGTTTACATACGTATATACATGCATACATGCATGCATGCAAACATGCATTTATGCATACCTACATATATACATATATGTAAAAGTAGATCATTTTCGTTGGTGGTTTTCTCTCTCTCTCTCTCTCTCTCTCTCTTTCTCTTTTTTTCTTTTTTTTCTTTTTCATTTTACTCTCGACAGTTCGCTTTGAAGTCATATTTTCTTTTGCTTAACTCTTCAACTTCTTTTCTTTTTCTTTTTTTGTTTTTTTTTTTTTGGATTTTTACTTTACTCTTCCTTATTTCTTTCACTCCTTTTTAAGATCATTTTCGTTTTGTCTATTCTCACTTCGTTCTCGTAAAGTAGTATGGTGTTTAAAAAAAAAAAAAATATGAGATACATATATATATATATATTTCAAACATCTCGCGACACGAAAATAAAATACAATGTAGGTGTGGAAATTCGTTTAAAACGTTTAACTCCATTTCTCATCGTTATATTTTATTTTATTTTATATTATTTTATTTTATGGTTAAAAAAGACTTGTACACAGCACCGTGGTCAAGTCAGGGCTGGTGAAGGACTGTTTAGACTTGTTGACACGGCTAGGCAGTGTCAACAGAGTAAGGTTGCTCTGAGTGCCGGGTCATAGTGGCGTTCAGGGCAACGAAAGGGCGCACGGGCTTGCCAGACTTGGAGCTTCACGGCACGATCTGGCAAGCCAATGCCATATCAGCCTGTCAGAGGGACTCATGCGGAGGAGGTCTAAGAAGTGGGCTACGGACCGCTTCAGGGATCTCTGGGTGCAAGGCCCTGGCATGAGGCACACGAAGGCTCTGTTTTCAGAGCCTTCGGAGGAACTAGGTACCGAGCTGATCAACCTGGACCGAGCCCAATTGAGGCTGGTGGTGGGATTGGTCACCATTTGGTTAATTTTTTTTTTTTAAATAAATTGCAAAATGTGTAAGAATGCAAAATTGTGTGAAAATTTCCAAACAATCCGGTGAAGTATTTTTGGAAATTGGAGGTTAGGAACAAATGAAATCTTACATTTATATATTTGAATTTTATTTATAACAGTTTGAAACAAAAAAAGAAAGAAATGGATGAATTTATCGTCATTATTTATTTGCATATTATCGAAGATTTCAATTGAAGAAATCGTTGAGAAAAAAAGAAGAAGAAGAAGAAGAAAAAAAAATGAGAAGGATTTATTTATCTCTGTCGTTTTAGTTATTTATTCTTTTCGATTCAAGAACTATGGGTGGTCGGATCTCAACCAAAACGTCATCCTCCTAACTTTCGTCTTGGGGTTTCTATACGGTTTGATTTTTTTCTTTTTTTTTTTTATTCTTTCCCATTCACTCTGCGGTACAAATCGAGATTTCCGCTCTCGTTTGACGAGCTATCCTCCATCTCTCGTTCTTTTTAAACCTCCCTACTATAGAAAGAGAGAGAGAGAGAGAGAGAGAGAGAGAAAGATAGAAAGAGTAAAAGAGAAACTCGTAGAGCTCACAAATAGCTCCTAATTCTGACATTTTGATCTCTCTAATTTTCTCATAGTGGGCGTTACCGAACGAAAGCCCTGTGTTCCCTTGAGGGAAAAAGCTGCTTTGGATATTTGAGAATGAGAGAGAGAGAGAGAGAGAGAGAGAGAGAAATCATTCCTCGTGTCTGTCTATTCGAAAACAGATGCGTCCAAGTAAAATAAGGATTCTCTCTCTCTCTCTCTCTCTCTCTCTACCTTCTTCTACCCAGAGAGAAGAAGAAGAAGAAGAAGATGTACCTTATTCTCGCTTTACTTGACTCGAAAAAGAGACGAAGTGTTTGTCAGACTTTACGTTCGCGACTGCTAACATCTTTATATATTTATATATCTTTTTCTCTTTCTCACAGTATCTATCTATCTCTATGTATGTATGTATGTATGTGTGTATACCTGACTGTTTATATGTGTATACATGTGTCTGCTATCTGCTGTCTGATGTCTGCTGTCTTCTTCAATATGTGGGTACCTGGCTGCTTATATGTCTATGCATGTGTCTGATGTCTGATGTCTGATATCTGATGTCTCATGTCTAATGTCTGATATCTGATGTCTCATGTCTGATGCCTGATGTCTGATGTCTTCTTCAATGTGTAGGTACTTGACTGCTTATATGTGTATGCATGTATCTGCTGTCTGATGTCTTCTTTAATGTGTGGGTACCTGACTGCTTATATGTGTATGCATGTATCTGCTGNTGACTGCTTATATGTGTATGCATGTATCTGCTGTCTGATGTCTTCTTTAATGTGTGGGTACCTGACTGCTTATATGTGTATGCATGTATCTGCTGTCTGATGTCTTCTTTAATGTGTGGGTACCTGACTGCTTATATGTGTATGGATGTATCTGCTGTCTGTATTTTTCAATGTGTGTACCTGACTGCTTATCTGACTGTTTATCTGACTGCTTACCTGACTGCTTACATGTGTCTGTCTGTCTGTCTTCTATCTGTCTTTTTCAATGTGTGTATCTGATTGATGTGATATTTGTATGTCTGTCTGTGTCTGCCTGTTGTGTCTGCCTGTTGTGTCTGTCTGTTGTGTCTATCTGTAGTGTCTGTCTGGCTGTCTGTCTGCTATCTGTCTTTTTCAATGTATGTGTGCATGGTGTGTGTATGTTTGTACCTAACTGTTTGTATCTGACTGTTTATACCTGTATGCATGTATCTGTCTGTTTGTCTGTCCTGTCTGCTTTTTGAATATTTGTGTGTGTGAGTGTATGGTGTGTTATGTGTGTCTTCCTCTTGGAAGAGTAGCTCTGTCGTTCTTTCTTATAAGACAAATATATTCATAAGAGAAGAAACTCCATGGTGGTATAGTTGTAGAAAGAAAGAAGGTAATAAAGAAAGAAAGAAAGAAAGAAAGAAAGAAATAAATAAAGAAAAGGAAAAGGAAAAGGAAAAAGAAAAAGAAACGGCATACGTTATACGGATGGTATTTACCATTGTCGCGTCTCTTGAGATGAAGGATCGTAGACACATAATGGCTGTGGCGTCGTCGTGCACACGAAAAATCCCCCCTCCTTCTCACCCCCTCATGTATATATATGTATTTCTGTGTATGTATATATATATATATATATATATATATATATATATATATATATATATATGTGTGTACGTTTTCATGTGTACGAGATGTATGTAGATTATATCATTATTTTACAAATGTTCTTATGACAATAACGTTAAGAAGCATGTATATAATATCAATGCAGTTAAATATATAGGACCTAGAGATCTTATTATGTATTATTTATTATTCATAGCTTGTCCTACGTTAGGACGATCCTAATCTTTCTTTTGAAAGAAATCTATTTGAGAATGGTATTAAGGGTTTTTAATTATTTCAAGAATTTCTTTATTATTTAATGTTCCTTGTACTCAGTTTTTTTTTTTTTTTTTATTATAGCATTTATTATTATTCATCATAATCATCATTATCATTACTAGTATTTCTATTATTATTATTATTATTACTATTATTATTAGATAACTATATTTATACAATTAATATCAAAGAACGAATATTTACAAGAGATATGTATTTGTTAAAATTGATTATAGTTGTTTTTTTTTTTAATATAGTATTTATTATCATCATCACCATTATCATTATCATCATCATCATTAATATATTATTATACAAGTATTAGTATAAAGTAAATGACAAAGAACGAATATTTGCAAAACAAACGTATTTTACAAATGTTCTTATGAAAATACTGTTAACAAACATGTATATTATTATATACATTGATATTCAATGCAGTTAAATATAGGACCCAGAGATCTCATTATCTATTATTTATTATTCATAGCTTGTCCTACGTTAGGACGATCCTAATCTTTCTTTTGAAGAAATCTATTTGAAAACCGGTAACTAAAGGGCCTTTAATTTATTTCAAGAATTTCTTTTTATTAAATATACTTGTTCACAGTTTTTTTAATAGTTAAAGTTATAATATTTTTTATTAAATAATTTATTATTACCATCATATCATCATCGTCATCATCATTATCATTACTATTATTATATAATTATTAAATAACTATTTTTATAAAATAAATATCAAAGAACATTTGCTAAATTTGCAAAACAAACATATTGGTTAAAATTGATTATATTTGTATTTTAATATAGCATTTATTATTATTACCATCATATTATCATCATCATCATCATCATCATTATCATTACTATTATTATATAATTATTAAATAACTATCTTTATAGAATAAATATCAAAGAACAAAAGCACAGAATGTTTGTAAAAAACGAACCTATTGGTTAAAATTGACTATACTCTTGTTGTAATATAACATTTATTATTATTATTATTACCGTCATATCATAATCATCATCTTCATCATCATCATGATCATTATTACTATTATTATATAATTATTAGATAACTATCTCTATAAAGTAAATACCAAAGACCGAATAATTGTAAAACCAACGTATTGGTTAAAATTGAGATACTGTAGTAATAGTAATAGTAATAGTAATAGTAGTAGTCGTCGTAGCTCGTTATCAAAGTTTCCAACGTACTTCTTCTTCTTCTTCTTCTTCTTCCAACTAACTCCATCTACCTTAATCTCTTTTATACTAGCAAATCATATAATCAGACTGGTATGTTTTCTATTCACTGTATAGAACAGTATTTCGTAGTTTGTTTCTTGAAACATGTAAGAATCGTTCTACTACACTGTTTTGTACAGTATATTACAGAAGGAAGAATGAAAATCATTAAATATATATATATATATATATACCTTTAATCCATAGGGTGTCACGAAATTTCAAACGTTGCTTTATATTTAAGACACAATAATACTAAGAAACATTATATCCTCGTTTCCATCATGAATTTACTTTATACGTTGTCTCTTATTTATTTGTTTGTTTGTTTGTTTGTTCCTTTACCTTTTCAATTGATTGTAACGTGTAAATTATCAAAATTAAATTAGAGTTCTCGACATGAATGCATGAGATGCGAGTTAACGTTGTGTCAGGGTTGCAAGGGTTGTTTCTTGAAAGATACTTCAAACATACAACTCTACTTTCGTATTTTATTTGACAAAGACACAATTCGAATAAACTTTAACAAGTTTTATCCAATAAAAGAACGTTCATTGAGATTTATTAGGTGGCCTAGAAAGTAATGCTTTCTAACCTTAAATTTAAATGAATAAATTTTCAACAAATTTGTATTTTTAATGAATTATATAATCAAATTCGTTATCAACGATCTGTTTTTCAACTATTTTGTCAATTTTTAATATTGGGCAGATAAAAATCAATCGGATTTTGATTTTAATATCAAAATTGATATGTGTTTAGAAACGACATTATTATTCGGTACTCCTAATATATTTATTTATTTATTTATTGTGTTGTTAGCATAAAAGTCATCTAACAGTTTTGGATAGATTTGGTTTGATTAATTGGTAAAAGGATTCAAAGAAACTTTAACTTTGTGCGATAATTTCCGAATGGCACCAACGTGAAGTCACCAGCACTTACCCAAAAGTATTCGCATGGCACCAACGTGAAGTCA
>NW_015149065.1:380573-386714 GCF_001465965.1 Polistes dominula | reverse complement strand
ATTTTGTTATATATATATAACTATTTAAATATTATAATAAATCATTATTATATTTTAATATTATATAGTAATATTATATAAAATATTATTATAATATATTTTATAATATTTTATAATATTATTTTAATATTATATACTAATATTAATATATAATATTATAAAATAAATTATATACTATATTATAAGTTGATAATAAATAATAATAAAATATAACATAACTTAACTATAATAAATAATATAACTTAACTTAGAATTATATTTATATAATTATAATATATTATTAAACCTAAATATTAAACTTAATATAATCTATAACTATATAATAATATTATTATCTAATAATAAAATAAATTGTATACTATATTAAAACTATGCAGTAAATAATAATAAATTATAATATAACTTAACTGTAATAAATAAGCTAACTTAACTTAGAATTATATTTATATAATTATATTATATATTATTATATATAATTAATATAATATATATATTAATATTATTATACATATAATAATATTATTATATAATATTATAATAAAATATACAGTATAATAAAAAAACTATACAATAAATAATAATAAAAAATAACATAACTTAACTATAACAAATAATATAATTTAACTTAGAATTGATTTACTATTAGGTTATTAATTATAAAAAATTTAATTACTTGAATTATTTTTATCTTCAAAATCAGACATTTCATATTTAATAACCTAATATTCACAGATTATCTTAGATAGATCCCTAAGCACTGTAAATATTCAATAGATGGCATTTTATTACAATTCAATTATTTCAATTAACATACAACATAACCTTACTTTTTCTATTTATTTCTTTTAATATTATTTTATGTATTTCATTCTAAGTGTCTTGTATAATGATAATATAAGTTTTAAAAATTTTTAATTAAGAAATAATAGAGTATATCTATTTACTATTCCTCTTTTATAATCCCTGAATAGTACATTTAATATACATATATATATATATATATATAAACCATTAAAGGATATGACGGTAGAATGATTTTAAAAAGAAACGAGAATTCAATGAATTCATAACTTTTATCAAATTTTCCACTCTCCTAAATAACAAAGACACACATATATACATACATATACACACTCACAGTTAATTTACAATCCGAGTTCATGCTTCTTCAACCATTCTCTTTCATCTTTCGTAATTCAAATATAGTAATATTACATACAACACATATGTATTTACCGATTTACGTTCGTCAAATTTGATTTGATTCTTTTTTCTTTTTTCTTTCTTTTATTTCATTTCGTTCCTGTATCCCTTTATCCTCTGTATCCCTTTTTTTTATAGTAGCAGTATAATTGAACATTTATCGGTGTAATTTTGTAATAGTGTATTCTATTCAATATTTTAGTTGTACCCCATACACACACACACACACACACACACACACATCACACACATATCAGCACACACATCAACACACATTAATAAATACGAATGTATTTAGTATTGAACATGTCGAAGAAGGACGAAGTGTGTCGGTGTACAAGTCGGTGTGCAAGTCGGTGTGCACAACACCGGGGTGCAATTAAGTTTAGGCCCGCTCTCTCGTTAGAGTGGCACATCTGTTACGTACTTTGTACCACGAATCCGTAGGAGTCGTTTAAAGGTCTCTCGATTGAATGCTATTCCGTCGTCTATACCCTTTCCACACGTCCCTCGTGTGGATCTGGAAAAAGGGAAGGGAAGGGGAGGGAAGGGATGGGGATGGGGGATGGGGGGTCCTCATCCTCTTGGAAGAACGACGCCCACTTCCTAGCCCTCCCTCGATGCTTAAATACTTAAGCATTAAAATAGGGTAATGGCGGTTTCCGGAGTGGAGGAGAACTATCGGTGATTCGTTTCTTTTTTTCTTTTTTCTTTTTTTCTTTCTTATTCCTCTGCTTCTTCTTTTTCTTTTTCTTGGACTCTTTTTTTTTTGCTATTATATAATTTTCTTCTAGTTTATTTCTATTCATTTTATATATGCATAGGTTTATTATATATATANTATATATATATATATATAGGTATGTATGTATGTATGTATGTATGTAGGTTTGTGTGTTATATGATGTGTGATGTATATATAGGGTGTTAAGAAAAGGGACTGGAGGATTTTATTTTCATTTTTTTTTTTTTTTTATAGAGTTTGGTAATAATGATGATTGGAAGTTTGTATTTTAGTGAAAGGATAGAATTGTTTAACAGTTTTTTTTTTTTTATATAAATATTCTTAATATTAACTCTACTATTGTATATATATATTATTATTATTATTGTGAATTGTAGGATTTAAATAATTAAACAATATATGTATTTTAATATATAATGAGATTTTTTTGTCAATTGTATAGTTAATTGTTCTATTTTATTTTATTTAATAATATTATATCATTTTTATTATTATTATTAATTATTACTAAATATACATATATAATATATTTAATTTTAATTTAACATTTTTATTTAATTAAATGTTATTTTATATAATTTTTATTTTTATTTTATTTATTTAATATTATTACAATTTTTATTTATTAATTTAAAATTTAAATTTAGATTATTGTTTAATTGATTTTTATTTTTATTTTATTCATTAATATTATTTCAATTTTTTATTTACTCATTTTAATTTAAATTTCAATTTTTTATTTACTCATTTTAATGTTAATTTCAATTTTTATTTAATTAATTTTTATTTTAATTCTATCGATTATTTGCAATTTTTATTGATTCATTTGAATTTAAATTTAAATTCAGATTATTATTCAATTAATTGTTATTTACATTTTTATTTTTATTTAATATTATTTCAATTTCTTATTTATTTATGTAAAATTTAAATTTAGATTTTTATTTAATTAATTTTTATTTAAATTTAAATTTATGTTAAAATAATTATATATATATCTAATAGTATTATTAATTATACAGAATATTTTATATTTTTTTCGCGACTGCCAGGATTCGAACTTACGATACTGCGTGTAAGAGCTTGTTACCCTAGCACCGAGCCACGAAGCCGTATATATATATTTCTAATAATATAATTATTAATTTAATTAACAAAATCACACATATCCTTTCAATGAAATATTTGAACATTTTTTGTTCATCCATTTGATCTCAATAAAACGTAATATAAGTTTGATCCTTATACTTTTTTTTGGACACTCTGAATATTATTAATTTAATTAACAAAATCACACATATCCTTTCAATGAAATATTTCAACACTTTTGTTCATCCATTTGATCTCAACAAAACGTAATATAAATTTCATCCTCATATGTTTTTATTGGACACTCTGTATATATATAAATGTAACGTAAGTTATACGTATGGTTAGTGTCTTTTACCTTTTCTCGAAATGGGATCGGTCCAGATCCAAATCTCAACGGTCCTTTCACACCATTTCAAGGAAAAAAAAAAAAAAAATAAAAAAAAGGAAAACGTAAAAGAGATTGGTCTCTTCCCCCCATTTTCTTAAATTGCTGAAGTAATAAGGACAATTTTTTTTATATGGACCCCATTGTATAACGCGTCCACTTTTATTACCGTTCAAACGATTCCAGTTAGAAATAAATAATGGTCTCGTTCTATTTTTTTTTCTTTTTTTTTTTTTATGATATTTTATGACTTTTTTTTAATTTTTATTTTTAATTTTTCCTTTCAAATGTTTATTCTAATTTATGGGATTATTTATTATTATTCTTCGTTTACTTACTTGTCTTTTTTTACTCTTCTATTTTTACAAAGAACGCGTTAGGGGGTTGTTTTGAAGATAAAAGGAATACTTTTATTATAGTTTATTATATTATATTTATTATTATATATATATATATATATATATATTATTTTATTATTATTTTATTATTATATTTTATTTTATTATTTATTTAATATTTCATTATATATTAATATATAATTTATTATATATATATATATTATAATATATATTATTATATATATAATTAAATATTAAATAATATTAAATATATTATAATTCAATATTATTTTAATAATATTAAATTAATATATATATATATTTAGCGTTGTATTAAAATTGAATTATTTCAATTTACATACTTCATAACCTTACTTTTTCTATTCATATATTACCTGTATTAAAATTTGATTGTATTCCATTGTAATTGTGGTAAAATCTAATGTGTGTGTGTGTGTTGTTATTTATATATTACATATTATATACAATATATTACAAATTTTATATTATTTTATGCCTAATTTTAATTCTTCGGAATAATTAATAAATATTATTATTATTAGACTGGATTAAATAATTTAGATTGATATTACATCAATCTTCTTTTATAACAAAACCTCATCAACATTCTAGTCTCTTATATATATATATATATTTCTTTCTCTCTCTCTCTCTTTCTCTTGTTCTTTAGTAACAATTTCAATTATCACATTTATTACCAATTTTCCGCATTATAGAAAATAACAAAACGTTGGAGCCGAATGAGTAGGTAGGTAGATAGGTGTACGAGAAATAATTCCATGGAAACAACTCATCTCGAAAATGATCGTGTAAATGTGGCCCCGATTTCGTGCGATATCATCACCGAGCAACGTAATCATCAAGCCGAGCTTGTCGTCGCTTTTCAAAGCACCAACCAAGCTACTACGCTCTTATCGATATTATCGAATAAACATTTTCCATGCTTCCTATAGTCCAAATCGTACTCTCTCCTCATTACCAAATTCCCTCGGGCATCTATATAAATATATACATGTATATATGTATGTGTTATTCGTATGAATTTTTGTGCATATGCACAAGAGTGTATGCGTTTATGTTTTATGTATATGCTCATACATACACGTGTGCACGTTTGTACATATGCACAGGTATGATTTCATGTTTATGTATATACTCATGAGTGTACGTACTTGTGCATATGTGTATGTATGTGTACATGTACACATTTTTGTGTACTATTCATATGCACATGTATGATTTCATATGTATGTATATGCTCATGAGTGTACGTACTTGTGCATATGTGTATGTATGTGTACATGTACACATTTTTGTGTACTATTCATATACACAGGTATGATTTCATGTGTATGTATATGCTCATGCGTGTGTATGTTTGTATACGTTTGTTCATATGACGTAGTCATGTGTTTATAGGTGTGCATGTGCATGTGTGTGTGTGTGTGTGTGTGTGTGTGTGTATTCGCTGTTTCTCTCTTTTCACTCATTCTATCTTCTCCTCACCCCAACACTCTATTTATATGTCTCTTTCTCTCTTGAGTTTCTATAGTAAATAGGTATTCGTTTAGCAATCGTGAGAACTAACTATCCCGTACGATAGCTATAAACGATCGCGACCAGTTCGTAGGACGGGAAACTGGCGAAACGTGTGGTAATCTCACACGAACCTTCCATTTTCGGGACGTGTCTATTTCGGCCTAATTTTAGTTCAGCCCTACTCCCTCTTTCTATCTCTTTCTCCATTTCTCTCTTTATGTGTGTGGTGTAGTTCTTTTGTTGAACGTTTTACGATCAATTTCTGTCCAGTTTCTCTAGGATTTTTAATTAAATAGGTTCATTATATTACCTTCATTATATTAATTAATATATATATATATATATATATATGTTGATATTATTAGAAAATTTGTCAATGTTAATATTATGTTTAAAAATAAATTATTATTATTATTATTATTATTAGGGTAATGTATACAATGATCAACAGATTCTTAAGATATTTAATAGATTGATGAACATAAGAGACTTATATTTAATTATTTATAGGTTAATGTATAAACAAATGTGTCTATTCAATGATAATAATAATTATTATTATTAATTGGTATTAGGAACTCGAAAGTTCATTGCTGCAAATACCAAATCCCGCCAGTGTTCCCAATCCCTGAGCTGCGACTCCTCCATTCGCGTTCTTCGTAGCCCACTTCCTTAAGATCCCGAAACAATATTGTCCTCCCATCCATGTCTCGGTCTACCCAGTGGTCTTTTCCCGTTCGGTATACCGATCAGTATTTTATGCACCATTCGATCCACCCCCCATGAACGCCACGTGACACCTGCCCATCTTAATCGGC